>JAECUM010009748.1:0-20376 GCA_016617855.1 Megalonaias nervosa | reverse complement strand
GACAGTGAACTGCCAGCACATTATGCAATAACATATCAGGGTCTATGTTGGTTGCAACTGGAACCTACTTATAAGCAAGTATATATGGTACTTAAAATTTTGCCCCTTTGCAAAATTTATGGGTAAGTTCAGTATGAAGTCAGTATCTAAATGTTAAGTCCCCAATATATCATAATCAGATTCTATTAAATCAAAGTTTTAATGCAGGAACATATTTGTAAACTGTAGGTGACAAATAATCATCATGTAAAATATGAGGTTTTAAGCAAAGTTAAGATGTGTAAGAAAGCAGGTCCTTGGACAGTGACAATGTCTACCACACTGAGAACCAAAAACCCCAAATAATTTTTTAAAGTAGTTTAACTGAAAGGTTCCCAGTTCATTTATTTCTCAATGTAGAATGCTCTGGTACTGTCTCCAAGACTACTTTGTACAATTCCTATTTGATGTGGAAAGTCTACCAAGTCAATAACAGTTTTACTTATGCAAACCCATTGGTCATTTTCACTCTGCATATAAAATACTGGAGAATTTCATGACATGTGGAATTGCATGCTAAGATTCCCAACATTCTCATTACTCTGGTGTATACTGGCTGTGACATTGGTACATGTCCTTTAATTTTTATAGCCTTTGTTTCCTCAATTTCTTGAATTTATTGAATGAATCTAAGTCCCATTTGACTTAATTGTATTTTCACTTGCAAACAAATAAACTTCTCTCCTCTCCCTTTGCACTACTAACATTATGTTTTCCACATGTATTACTTTTATCAAATGGTGATATCAATACATAAAACGTAGTGCTGATAGGAATTGTTCCTGTAAACAATCATTAACTTGTTTTTCTAAAATTATGAAAACATCAATTATGTGATAGAAAAGGGATTGTTAACTGCCAACTGTTCTCAAGAAAACCATGAATATGCAGATACATGTACATATGGCAAATGTTACAAAAAGTGCATTCATTTGGGAACCCTGTGTGTTGCCTAATCTTATTTGTGCCAGTAATTGTATAACTCATTTCTTCTTCAATGTTTAACTTTTTATATGTGTTGAGAAATGAAAGTGGGATGGAAATGAAAGTTGGATCGAAATGAAAAATGCAACTGTGACCTTGACCTTAACAATATGACCCACAAGATGTTAGCTTGACTTGACAAGTGCAGTTTTAATTAATACTGCAAATATAAAGGAGAATAAATATGTTTATTCTCTAATTAGTGGTGACATTTATTCAGCTGATAAAACTGTCTGCTTACAAGGATATCCCTTTGTAATGAGTCTCCCCACACACCACACCCCCCACACCCCAGTCTTTTTGGGTACCAGTAATAAATGAGTCTCTATTATACACATGCGCATTATCTGAATGTTAAAACCATGGATAAAACTTCGTCTTACTGGGCTGGCCCACACACACACCCTCCAGTCGTTTTGGGTGCCAGTAATAAAAATTATACCCTGCCCAAAAATGTTTTATGGTTGATAAAAGGGGATGAGAGGGAGTGGGGTAGGGAAACCATACCAAATGGTAGGGGAGAAACCTGACCCCTTATAAAGTGATCCAGTAGTCAGCAAAATTTCCATGCCCATCCATCTGTTACGTGTAGGCTCGTACAAAAGTAACAAAAGAAAAGAGTGAAGTCAACAAGCTTTGTAAATTTTAACAAGATAATTTATTTCCCTAGAAAACAAGATAAAAATATGAAATGGGACTTACAGTTTGCGAATATAATCCAAACATTAATCCTAGAATTGAAAAATATAAGTCCTATCACTAAACATTTCTATCCAGGTTCGAATCTCTATGAAGTTCCAATATGGAAGGCGATGACATCAGATGAGGTCGTTGTACAGAAGGCAACAGTTCCTCAATGAATCACAATTTATAATGTTCCCATTTAGAATTCCAGAATAAATTTCCACTGAATATCTTTGTCCCAGAATTTTTACAAAAAAGAGCACTTGTGTAGTTTTCTAGAGAATAAATTATTAAATTCCAAAAAATAGATGAACTTCAAAACAAACTGGCAACAACAATAAAAACCTCTTGAGTCCTCAAGGTTTAAAATACGACTGAATAGATCTACTAGCAACTGGCCATTTAAACCCGTGGTTTTAGATCACATGGTGGCTCACGTGACAGGCTACGTGATTCACTAATCCGAACAGCACAATAAAAAAAATGCCATTTATCACGTAGGCCCGAATAGCCCTATCTAAAAATCAAATTCCCGCTCTAGAAATAAATAAAAAAAGAAGGCTGTTACAACTTAGCTAACACGTAGGCCAAACATGACCTTGGTAATAGCCAATCATTTTCACTCGATGTTTGCAAAACTATGAACCAAGGTGAGCTAAAAATAAAAATGAAGCAAACTTTTGCGTCAAAACAAAAGACTGAAATTACTGGGGAAAATATGAAATCCAGTAAAAATTATCATTACAATAAAATGTAATGAAACAAAAATTAAAATAAAAAAGAATTTAAAACTAACACACAAGCAATTTAATTACATATTCATAACACATCCCTAGATCAATCTTCATCATTTGATGTCATTTATAATAAATTAGTTTAACATAAGCATCACATAAACCAGGAATAATTCACTACTTCCTATATTTACAGCAAAAGTGCTTTTAGTTTAGCAGATTTTAATTATGATTTCTCTTTCCACTGATCCATAGAGGACCATCATTATAAAATTTTTACTGCAAAAATATCAATGACCTACAGGAATTTCACATCTTTTCAATAGATACTTGACAATGCGGCAAATGCTTATCAAGAGATGGTCTAAAAATATTTGGTAAAATTCAAAAGGACCAATTCCAACTGGCCAAATTATGGCACTAGCTAGATACTCGATATCGGTAATGAAATTTGTGCAGTGGGCCAGGGTGCCAAGATAGTTCAGTGTGCATGGTGACTGTTTTGACAATTAGCACCCTTATTTACTGGATGTGTGGAAAAGCACATGGCCATTTCCACCACAAACATTCATTACACCTTGTCAAATGCAGGGTCTTGGTAGTTGCTCAAAGAATGATTAACCAGGAGAGAGAATTTGATCCCATGTTTAATTAGATACATCCAACACTTGTGAACTTATGATAGCCACCAGCAACAATTTTGACTGATCCATCTGATTTGTGAGGGCTGCCCAGGTTTTTGTCATCGGTCTGCAAATTTACTGATCTCCAATTGCTGATTAGCACTAATTTTGATCCCAGATTTAATAACTGGTAAATCTGCATTTTTGTGCAGTTTATTTTAGAAAGCAAATGAAGATATTAGAGAATATGGACTGACTGCTAAATGTCTTTTATTCTGTCGGATGGCAAATGATTTCTGCATGTATTTGCCAAATGATAAAATCAGAGGACCTATAACCATGTAACCAGTACATTTACTAGGTTGTTGGTGTTGGGCAGGGCGACAGAAGAAAAAAAGAGATGACTAAAAATGTAAGCTGAGATAAAATGTAGACAAAGGCAGTATGATTCTGCAAAATGAAAGTGAAACGTTCAACGCGCCAAATTTAATTATCGTAGATAAGGAATGCAGTTTACTATTTTGGTCATGTTTGTCACAAATAATATCAGACTCAAAGTAATCTTTAGTATTTGTTTAAACATATTTTATTTGCAAAATTATGCAAAAGCTGTTGGCTACAAGTTCTCCCAACATTATTTAAACCCTTACCGTTTAGTTGTTGGTTTCAAGGGTGTTTTTTTATGAAAGAGTAATTGAAATTTCATTATAAATATTGGAAACACATACAGTGTGAAAGCATGAAAATGCTTTAGAAAAGCCTGAATGTACAGACCTTGCCAAATCATTTAATAAAATAGCATGGATGAAGTTGAGGTTTTCAAATTTCAAAAATTATATGTAGAACTAGGAGAGTCATACCTGTTTGACATATTTGTTGAAAATTTTGGAGGAATGGACTGAGATATTAGTCAGATCTGTAAACATGGAGGAAAGATCCATGTATTGACTGAATTCTAGTGTAAAGTCCAACTGGAAACAACATTGACATTGATCGTCTAGAGCATTCTGCAGCAGCAGATCAGGGTCCATGATGTTTATTCTACTGATTACTCCTAATAAACTGCATAATGATAGACCCTGATCTGCCAGCGCTGTATGCAGTGGCACATTTGGGTCTGTGCAGTTTGCAGTTGGACTCAACTTATGAGCAAGATATGTACGGTAAGTGCTTTGTAGTCTTGATCATGTCCAAAATCAAGTTCACTGTGTTCCTGACTCGAGACACGGATGATATTTTTTTTTGTATTTTGTAAACAAATAATAAACAGCTAATATTTTCTCTATGAGAGTGGCTAAATATTAGGATCATTATCAACAGAAGTAAATATATTTTTTGGGGTTTGGATCAAGGTTATTGGAATTCCCCCATAAAAATAACTAGCCTACCTGATGTTTACCACATCTTTATTGTAAGTTAAGAAACAGATTGTTCCAGAATGGAAAAATTCCATTAAGTCATAGTATTTCCTGAAAATGTTAATTGTGACCTATGTCAAGTAGAAGGCTTAGTTATCTTATTTATCTAGAAATCATTCCTTCATTCTCAAGACCTTGAAGTAGAATCATTTGTATTGTTGTGTTCAGCATTTGATTTGGGTGAAATTATTTATTCAAATTATTTATCCATGAGAATTACAAAGTGCTCATAAACAATATCATGGACAGAGACATTAACTGGAATTTTAGTGAATTCAAACAAGGACATCTTGGATAATATTACTGTGATGAATGGGAAGACTGTTAGTACTTCATTACTCTTCAGGCTACTGGTACATTAATACATTCAAGACTACAGGCGCATAAATGCCTTCAGCGCTGGATCTTATCTGAACACCACTGGAATTTAATTAGAACTTTATTCATTAAGAATGGAGACAGAACTTTTTGGACTATTCTGGGATTATATTTGCATTATTGTAAGTTCTTTTTAAATTTTCACTTGTATTCTAGGGAAATTTTGTTGAATATTACAAAACTTGTTGGTTTTTCCCTCTTTTTATTACTTAGTTTAACACCATAGAGTCGTAATTATCCATTTTACTGAGGCACAGACATTAAATATTTATTGATAAAAAGGGTAAATTTGTATATAGAGATAAGGGAACAATGTGTGTCAGATATATATATATATATATATATATATATATATATATATATATATATAATTGATTGGAAAGGTCAATTTCTTTTAAATAGGTCAAGGTCTGTAAAGTTTAACTAGAATTGGTAACTCATTAAAAATGTCAATGAAAATGTAGAGATGTTGAGAGAATAATAACCATGGTATGTATGTGAAGGTAATCATTCAGGGCAGATATTACAGATGTGTGGGACCGCCCTGGTGGCCTAGTGGTTAGAGCGTCCGCCTCAGATGTGGGAGGTCATGGGTTCAAACCCCAACCGAGTCATACCAAAGACTTATACAAATGGTACTAACAGCTGCCTCGCTTGGTGCTCAGCATTAAGAGGTTGTTGTTAGGACTGGTCGGCCTGGTGTGTCAGGATAATGTGACTGGGTGGGACATGATGCTACATGTCTGCGGCATGATACCCCAGTGCTAGACATCACTATAAACTGCCACACTGCAGACATCGTAGCGATATGACTGCAAAATTGTTAAAGCTACGTTAAAAATCCAAAATACACACACACACACACAGATGTGTGGATTTCATGTGCGTCATATTAGTTTAGAGTTTTGTCCATACCAAAGAATCTACAGGACAATCTTTGTGTGTGTTTTAATTTCCTGTTTCCTGACCACCTCAAGTGGCTACAAGCTTTGTGTGAATTAAACTTTTGTTATTCCCTGTGCAGAATCTACAAGCAGATCTGTATGTGTTCTAATTTCTTATTTATTTTATTCACCTTAGGTAGTTAGATTCCATTAACTTTTCTGACTTAGTGAACTTAATTTCCTCTTTTAAAACACTAAACCAAATGCAAAATAACAGAAAGACAACACAAAATACACGATTTTATTAATTGACAATGACTAAAAAACATGTATTTACTGTTTGAAATTGGTTGTATTTATTATTTTTGATATATAAATCCTTTTATTGTTTTCTTGTTAATCAGTATATGCATTAAGACTGCATATATGGGGGTATATCTATATTTGTTCATTTTCTGTGAGAGATTATTTTCATTAAGTTCAATAATAATAATATGTTGTTGTTGTTGTAGGGTTTAACACCATTTTTCAGCACAAGATAGACTATACATGGCAGCCAATATAAATAGTGGAGGAAGAACCTGGGAAAACCCCGGAAAGAACCACCGACCCATGAGAAGCTACTGGCAAGCTTTCTCATATACCCACATTGGTTGAACCCGAGACTCGAACCCACACAGACAGAGGTGAGATGGCAGTGATCCGTTATGGTGAGCGCTTTAGACTACTTGTCTACTTGAGGCCCCGTTCAATAATATATTGTACATCTTATTTTATATCAGTCTACTAATACAAAATGTGAAACAATTCATCGATATATTAATGCATCAATACTTACTGATACACATACTGATACATGAGTGGAGAATCGATACAAAATTATACTTACCACATGCAAGTTATTTTTGTAAGCATCAGCAGTCTTAAATAATTATTAGTCATTCATCTTGTTATTCTTTAAATTTCTACACATTTTAATACCAATTAATACCAATAATCACTGTCTACTCAATTTTTCTTTCATGCCAATAGATATTGTG
The DNA here is from genome assembly GCA_016617855.1 of Megalonaias nervosa. Lineage (NCBI taxonomy): Eukaryota > Metazoa > Mollusca > Bivalvia > Unionida > Unionidae > Megalonaias > Megalonaias nervosa. The sequence goes on along the minus strand of JAECUM010009748.1, from coordinate 13,592 downwards.
CATGGAGACATGAATAGACTCATAAAAGAAACTTATTGGATTCATAAATTAGATACTTTGTATCCTAATGGCCTTAATACCAATGCACTATATAAAATTGTATAATTTTCTTTTAAATTAATAAATTGTATATCCTTTATAACAATATAATTGTATGTATGACTGTTTGTCTCTATTTTATTTTATTATTTTACTGATTCAGGTTTCATTAGAGACTCGTGTATCTTTTAGATCCTGTCATATATATAATTGTTATGATGATGCATAGTATTTATGATGTTACGTAATGACGTAATTGTTATTTAAGAATATAAAGACGTTATCCGTTTCCTTCAAAACATTTTATGCCTGAAGAAGCATGTATTAAATGCAAAATTAGTTGCACGGAATTATCGGCGTTTGTGTTGTTTTTTATCCCAATTCTTTAAATTGAGAATTCATCTGAGAAAGCTGTTGGTGGCACAGGCACTCATTTTTTTGTTAGAGAAAAAGAAAATGACTATGGAGAACACCTACTTGCCTTCTACAAAATAACCCAAAGTGATGTAGTTTGTAATCCATACAGTCCCCTCTCACCAAGTCCATAAAAATTATTTTATCCCAGCAGTATGTTCAGCATAAAGGAGACATTCCAAATGTGTTCCACATATAGAATGAAGTACCTTACTCATCATTTATTAACCCCTTTTACACAAAGTTTCTTTGTTGATTCATGTCTTGTCTACTTTGGTCAAATTTTAAAGCTATATTATCGGTGTGTCATGCAGTGAAATGAATGACACTGAATTCTCATTGGTGGTTATTGTTTGTTGTGGAGCAGGGTAAAGACTAATCACCAATCAGAATTTATGTAGTTTATTCCCTATGTGAAAAACAGGAAGTAGTGAAAAAAGAACAGAGACACTTCATGCAAAACGTGGTTATTAATTGATTTGTGAAGTATTTAAATTGTACATCAGGAACAAATTTAGAATTTCTCTTTTTATGTTGAGATATTTAACCAATGACTGCACATGCTAATGGGATAAATACAATTAGCACAGAATCAGTAAGGGGGGGGGGAATTTAAAACCACAAGAGTTGGTCACCTTGCGCAAATTTTAAATTTTTTTAAATAGAAAGTGAGTTGTAGTTGTCAATCGTTTTCCTTCTTCACAAACTAAAACAAGTACCTGTGGCCTTGGCAGATTTTTGTAACTGCAGGAAGCAAAATGTGATAGATTATATTTTGGTAATTGTCCTCATTCCCATACTCTGACTTGTCCTAAATGACATTTTCCTTGCAAAACAAAGGGTGTGGTAGCCAGAGTGAATCCTGCATTTGATCAAATGAAAACAGTCTTAAATGGCCTAAAATGTTGAATAGAAGTCACTGACCAAATCAGGTAGTATGTTTGGAACAACTTTTTTTTATTTTGTAATGGATGAGAATGGCAGATAAATAGATGCTTAAATCTATGTCTGTCATAATGTGCATAACAAATACAACCAGTATGTCAACACCATAAAAAAAGGCATCACCTACCACTGACTGTCTAAAGATGGAAAAAGCATAAAGTTAATACGTGTATCAATAATGTATCATATTGTCAGCTGTATATCATGAATCATATTGATACGCTGCACAGGTATACCATTTCACCCCTAATTGATATCAACTTTTAGTACCCTGAAGAGGTACAGATCCATTTAGCATTGGAGATGCGCACTTCTCTGGGGTAATAAATCTGGTAACTGAAAATAAATTTTAACTGTCACTATTTAGAACCAATCAGTGAAAATTTAATAGGTATGAAAATTAACCAAAACAAATAGTCTTATATTTTTTATTATTCTGGCCTTTACAATTAAAAAATCAAAAAGGCTGGTTAAACTTTTGGTGTTTAATAAAATATATTAAGCATAAAAGTAAACTCAGGTCACACCTCTATATGAACAATAAAAGTCAAATGAAAATAAGACAACCCTGAGGTGAAATGCTTGAAGAAATTATTAGCATGCCCAAGAAAGCTACCAAAGAATACCATGGCAAATGAAGTTCGTACTTGTATTAAATGCGTAGAAGACTCTAGTCATACATCATTGTGCTAAGCTATATCAATACAATTCCAGTAAGTCCTTTTGGTATTCCAAAAAGACCCGATCTTTACATAAATTCAAGTAAGGTATGTACCTGTATTCAATGTGCACAAGACCGTAATCATATATATATATATATATATATATATATATATATATATCGTTGTAATTCCAAATGAAAGGGTATTCCTTAACGTCTTGATATTTATGTAGCTGAAGTAAGGTACAAGACTCTAGTTTTAAGTCAAATTGCTATGATACATTGTTATAAGTCCAGTAAGTCAAAGGGTCTTTGAAAAGACCTGATGATGATGTAAGCTCAATTAAAGTACGGATACGGAACAAATTTTCACTCAAACGGAAGAAGGATCACCCGAAAATACCAGATGAAACAAACTGGCCTGCTTGTATGTTTGAGCAGTATTTTTGTGTAAATGGGTAAACCACCTCGCCAGTCGGCTTCATGTATGATATACTGAGGTGATAAACCTTTACAAGAAAAGTTCCTAATCACAATGTACAAAGTTGACATATAGTAGACTTCAACTTAAAAGTGAAAGTTGCCACAATGTACGTCACTTACCTTGTGTATGCCTCTGTAAACCTCACATGTCGCACCCTTTCCGATAACATCGTCCTTCGTGAAAACATGGTTTTCTGTTCCGTTAAGATTTGCCATTACAGTCCTGTGAAATTAAATTTAGGACTTAAATAAAGATCATTTTCTCCTTTTCCAACCAGAAATAATCGGAGTATCCTCTACCTTTTTGCAGGAAAATAGTGAAGATGCTCCGATTGGGATCCATCGAAACACCCCAAACTATCCCCAACCACCCAAAACCTTCGAAATACCCCAAACAAAAATTCCTAAGGTGGCAGGGGCCAGTTTCATAAATTGGCCCCTGGCAAATTTCTTAACTTAAGGCAATGGTGTGACTTTTTCAGCTATTATTGTTTATTAATTAAAGATATGGATATATTTGTGAACTAGGTGTTTTGGGCTTGTGTTTGTTCTTGAAATTGATGTCAGGCATGTACATCTTCCACAGTTACACTGCAGTATGTTGATAGTGAAATACCAATAGTCGGCTAGGAAGAAGAGCTAGCCTCCCATAGCAGTAACCACGTGGTTTGGGGCAAGTAGAATATCTCAAAAACGGCTTGGATGGCAACTATTTTCAACTGCATCAGCCTGTTTAGTACACACTGTTTTGCAGAATTATCATCTAGGAAAAGGGCTTGTGTTTGCACTGTGAGCATCACATGGTGTCAAAAATGACCTTCGGACATGAAAATTGCAGGTATAAATTTGGGGTTGTGGTGCATAAACTTCTTCTACTGTGGACTGCCATTGACTTCTCTGGTCAAGTGAATAATATTCTTATGCTTTGTTTTAATATAGGTATCTAAAAATATAGACCTTTTTGACCTCACTTGTGTATTTGATTTTTTATGATTTTTTTTGTACTAGGTCACTGATTGCGGCATTAAATTTGTACATAAAAACTGGCCCCTGCCCCCTAAACAACACCAAACCCTCTGGTTACATATGGGTTGTTTTCACAGACGTCACGATTGTGTACGCAAATACCCACAATGCAACGCGAGCGTACCTTGCGCCCCCATTTTGGCTCCCTAACAAACTTTTATCAACACAAGTCATCACGTATATTCAAGATAATAAATAATCTGATTTAATTGTCGATAAGGATACATAAATTATACTTGAAATTATGTGCCCTTATAGCACGAAAATAAAAATAAAGCTAAGTTGCCTGGCTTATATCGAAAGACAGAAAAGTGAAGTTTTAACCGTCATCGTGCATATTGCTATCAAATAGAAATGCAGTTATTTTTTTTTATACAAACAGACAATATTGTCTTTTTTTAAAAATATTTTGTATGATGTCCCCAAGCTTGTCACCTCGAAAGAGTATTTCCGGACAATGATCTTCGGGATACAATAACAGTTACGGAAATAAAATTTCATAGCATGTGTATATTATGCCAGAACTTTTATGTACAAATACTTTTCGCGAAAATATGTGCATTGTGCCAAAGCAGCTGACAAGCCGATTTTAATAAGTACGATCAAATATTGTATTTATTGTGGATATGATGGACGTAAGATGATATTGAATGTAAACGATAACCATTTAGAGAAGTTTCATCTTTAGGGTATTAAAACGAAACATTTGCCAAACGGAACATGACTTTGTACCGAATGTCAAAACCGATTATTCTTGAAATGCTTTTAGAAATATGAAATTATATAGTAACGATTGACTTTTTAACTTGAACTCTAACCAAATGATTGACTTCAGCCCATGTAAATTGAGAATCATTACATGTTTCTACTTGTTTGTGTATCCATTTGTTTAATCGACGGTTTATTGATGGATCTACTAGGAAAGAATAATAAAGATAGTTGAAATTTTAATGTTTTATTTGAAGAAAAAAGAGGAAAAGTCACGCATTTGGTCTCGTTCAGTTGACATTCACAACAGAATGTGATGAATTATTATATCCCTGCGCACAAAATGAAACGTGTCTTCATGATTATGTGGGAAGAACAATGTTGTTAGGTGCCGGTTTGCGTGGCTAGAGAATCAAAATGGCGGATATGGAAGTACACACGTTTTGTGACGTCACGTGAAAACAACTCATATAAAGGAATAAAATGAAAATACGTTTTATTTTTATAACTTACTGAACTGGAATTACTGTAAACCAGCAATCGAAATATTGCTCGCCCCATTCTGTAATTATCATAACACTCACGAATACAAGTAGTCATTCCTTCGTCGTGCGGGTATTTTTTAAGCCGACAACAGACAATAGCCCGGGATATCAGTTTGCCTACATGACTGATTAAGGCTATGACGTTAATATGCTGTTTGTTTAACTGTCAATCTTTGGCCGCCTCGTTAATGACAAATTATTAAATCAACTTACCAGCCGATAATTTCCTACACATATTCGCTTACTCAATGCATTATGTCCACTCGTTGTTTGTTCCGACTGCCCGTTTGAGCATTTTTATATACGCCAATGCTATTATTGATATATCTATGTTATTATTAATGTGATTTAAGAAATTATACATCCGTATTTTTGTAGTTCTTTAATTGATGTCTTCAATAATCAGTTTTATGCTGGGTTTTTTTTTTTTTTTTCACTTTTTTTTTTTCTGTACTTCATTTTTATGTGTCAGTAGTATCAGGATAATTTTCCTTGAAAAATGACTTCAAAAAGGCACAAAATAACGTCTTTGAGAAGAACTGCGTTCTGGCCTTGTGGTTTCTGTTGTTTGAATTGGGTTACAGAGTACATTTTTTGTGACTCTTGCCGTCAACGGCTTCCTTCAAATTGTAAACATTTGTCTTCTGAAGAGTTTGGATTGTTTCAGAATGTTGACAGTTGAGAGGTTAGTGTTAGGACTGGTCGGCATCGTGGGACATCATGCTACATCTCTGCGGCGGGGCCCCGAGTGGCCGAGTGGTCTAAAGCGCTGATCGTTACGGATCACTGCCATCTCACCTCTGTCTGCGTGAGTTCGAGTCCAGGTTCGGCTAACGTGGGTACGTGAGAAAGCCTGCCAGTAGCTTCTCGTGGGTCGGTGGTTCTTCCCGGGGTTTTCCAGGGGTTCTTCCTCCACCATTAATACTGGCCGCCATGTATAGCCTATCTCGTGCTGAAAAATGGCGTTAAACCCTATAACAACAACAACAACAACATCTCTGCGGCATGATGACCCAGTGCTAGACATCACTATAAACTGCCACACTGCAGACATCGTAGCGATATGACAGAAAATTGTTTTAAAGCTACGTTAAAAATCCAAATCACACAGACACACACACACAAACAGCGTCAGAAAGTGCAAGTCATATGGTAACCACTTTGCCCACAGCGATGATAATGTTGTCATTTTTAGTAGATATTATACCAAACACAAGACAGATTCCAGTTTTAAGAAGGGAGTGTCATACTCCGTTAGGAAAAATGACGCAACTTTGGGAAACATCAGTACTGTAGTGGGGCACTCTAGCGACAATAGGACTTCTATGTTAAACTGGGGGGGGGGGGTTGTACCTTGGCGACAATGGGAATTTAAAATGGGGAAATATTGGGCCTGTCTAGCGACAAAAAAATATTGGGCCCGTCTAGCGACAAAAAATATTGGGCCTGTCTAGCGACAAGAGGAATGGAACAGGTAGGGTCTATTTTTAGCTACAATTTTTGAGCGTCAAGATTTATAGCGTCAAAAGCACACCCTGGGACGATCTATGAACAATGGGAATTTTGTATCAAGTCAAAAACACACCCTGGGACGATATAGCGTCAATGGGAATTTTAACATGGGTGGGCCTGTATAGCGTCAAGATTTATAGCGTCAAATGGTACACCCTGGGCCTGTATAACGTCAATGGGAATTTAACATAGGGAATTTTGACATGGGTGGGCCTGTATAGCGTCAAGATTTATAGCGTCAAAAGCACACCCTGGGACGATATAGCGTCAATGGGAATTTAACATGGGAATTTTAACATGGGTGGGCCTGTATAGCGTCAAATGGTACACCCTGGGCCTGTATAGCGTCAATGGAAATTTAACATGGGAATTTTAACATGGGTGGGACTATAGACGGACAAGATTTATAGCGACACGTAGACCGTAATGTTAAATTAGAGGGGTTGTATCCTAGCGTCAATGGGAATTAGCATTACGGGGCCCTACTTTGTACCCTGGCGTCAAGATTTTTAGGGTCAAAATTAGAGGAGTTGTACCCTGGCGACAAGATTTATAGCCTCACGTAGACTTCTATGTTAAATTTGGTCGTTTTCACTATAGCCTCAAGATTTATAGCCTCACGGGACCCTACTTTGTACCCTACGGACAAGAGAAATTGAACATGGGGAAATATTGGGCCTGTCTAGCGACAAAAAAATATTCGGCATGTCTAGCGACAAAAAATATTGGGCCTGTCTAGCGACAAGAGGAATGGAACAGGTAGGGTCTATTTTTAGCTACAATTTTTGATCAATTTCTGTTTAAAAACCCTTGTATGTATTTATAGCTACAACCTGTGGAAAACCCAAGTCTATATTTATAGCCTCAAAATTTCTAGCTTCAGTGACGTCACTGAACTGGCTGACCTGAATACTCGATACTGTGTGATGTCACTGAACCGGCTGACCTGAATACTCGATACTGTGTGACGTCACTGAACTGGCTGACCTGAATAAGCGATACTGTAGGTAGGTAGGTGAAATGAATTGGATAGGGATAAAGGGAGTTTTATAGGGACAAAGACCAATACACACACAAAAGAAAGGGAGAAAGAAAAAAATTCCAATATTTCCTATCCACACGAACGATCGCGAATGCATAAAACACACCCATATCTACTATCCACACCAACAAATGCTAATGCATTAAACACACCATACTTACTATTCCCACCAACGAATGCGAATGCATAAAACAGACACATAGACTATCCACACCAACGAATGAATATTATATTTATTTATTGATTTTTTTTCTGATTCAGAAATATTTTTATTTTTATTCTCATTCTGATTCAAAAATATTTTATTTTTATTTTTATTCTGATTCAGAAATATTTTGTTTTAATTTTTATTCTGATTCTGATTCAAGATTATATTTTTTTCTGATTCTGATTCAGAAATAGTTTTATTTTTATTTTTATTGTAATTCTGAATCAAGATTATAATTATTTTTTATTTCTGATTTTGATTCAAGATTAGAATTATTTTTCATTTCTGATTCTGATTCAGAAATAGATTTTATTTCTGATTCTGATTTTTGTTTTTATTCTGATTCAGAAATATTTTTATTTTTATTCTGATACTAATTCAGAAATATTTTTATTTTTATTCTGATTCTGATTCAAAAATATTTAATTTTTGTTTTTATTCTGATTCAGAAATATTTTTGTTTTAATTTTTATTCTGATTCTGATTCAAGATTATAATTTTTTCTGATTCTGATTCAAAAATAGTTTTATTTTTATTTTTATTGTAATTCTGAATCAAGATTATAATTATTTTTTATTTCTGATTTTGATTCAAGATTAGAATTACTTTTCATTTCTGATTCTGATTCAGAAATAGATTTTATTTCTGATTCTGATTTTTGTTTTTATTCTGATTCAGAAATATTTTTATTTTTATTCTGATTCTGATTCAGAAATATTTTTATTTTTATTTCTATTCTGATTCAAGATTAAAATATTTTTTATTTTGATTCTGATTCAAGATTATAATATCTATTTTTTACTTCTGATTCTGATTCAGAACTATTTTTATTTTTATTTTGATTCTGATTCAAGAGCATAATATTTATTTTTTATTATTATTCTGATTCAGAACTATCTTTATTTTTATTTTGATTCTGATTCAAGATTATAATATTTATATTTTTTATTTCTGATTCACGCATAAAACATACACATAGACTATCCACACCAACGAACGAGAATGCATAAAACACACACATAGACTATCCCCACCAACGAATGCGAATGCATAAAACATACACATATAGACTATACACACCAACGAACGAGAACGCATAAAACACACACATATCTACTATCCACACCAACGAATGCGAATGCATAAAACAGACACATACCTACTATCCACATAGACGGGAAGAGAAGAAAAGCACAGACCATATCTACTATCCACACCAACGTACGCGAACGCATTCAAAACACACACCATATCTACTATCCACACCAACGAATGCGATTGAATAAAACAGACACATACTATCCACACCAACGTCCGCAAACGCATACAAAACACACACCATATCTACTATCCACACCATCGCACGCGAACGCATACAAAACACACACCATATCTACTATACACAAACAAATGCGAATGCATAAAACACACACATAGACTATCCACACCAACGACCGAGAATGCATAAAACAGACACATAGACTATCCACACCAACGACCGAGAATGCATAAAACAGACACATAGACTATCCACACCAACGAACGCGAATGCATAAAACATACACATATAGACTATCCACACCAACGGACGAGAACGCATAAAACACACACATATCTACTATCCACACCAACGAATGCGATTGCATAAAACAGACACATATACTATCCACACCAACGAACGCGAATGCATAAAACAGACACATACCTACTATCCACACAGACTGGAAGAGAAGAAAAGCACAGACTATATCTACTATTCACACCAACGTACGCGAACGCATACAAAACACACACCATATCTACTATCCACACCAACGAATGCGAATGCATAAAATACACTATACTATCCACACCAACGAACGCGAATGCATAAAACAGACCCATACCTACTATCCACACAGACGGGAAGGGAAGAAAAGCACAGACCATATCTACTATCCACACCAACGTACGCGAACGCATTCAAAACACACACCATATCTACTATCCACACCAATGAATGTGATTGAATAAAACAGACACATACTATCCACACCAACGACCGAGAATGCATAAAACAGACACATACCTACTATCCACATAGACGGGAAGAGAAGAAAAGCACAGACCATATCTACTATTCACACCAACGTACGCGAACGCATACAAAACACACACCATATCTACAATCCACACCAACGAATGCGAATGCATAAAATACACTATACTATCACACCAACGAACGCGAATGCATAAAACAGACACATACCTACTATCCACACAGACGAGAAGAGAAGAAAAGCACAGACCATCTCTGCCATCCACACCAACGCACGCGAACGCATACAAAACACACACCATATCTACTATACACACCAACGCACGCGAACGCATACAAAACACACACCATATCTACTATCCACACGAACGAATACGAATGCATAAAACATGATTTCTACCAAATCATTGACAGGAGCAAGTCCAGAAGTAGTCCTTGACCGTGGCAAAGGCTTAAGGCAGTTAAAGCGGATTGCTTCTGGTTCCTGAGTTTGTTTTTTGTAAAAAAAAAACAATCGCCCAAAGGCCTCACTTCTTTCGAAAAGAGATAATAGTCATTTTGTCAAAATCAATGAAAACTGAAAATCCCTTTTATTTTTTTTAACCCATGATGTACGTGTGTGAGTGCACGAGTGTAGGTCCTTATTATTCTAAAAAAATCAAAACCAAGAGACACTTACGTTTTTTCAGTTTGGTATATTCTGGTACAAATTTTTACAATTCAATGTCACAACACAACACTTTTTTAAAAAAGTTCATAGACTTCTTCCGTCTCTTTTTTCTTCACTCTCTCTGTGTTTTGAATTTCTTCACTGTCACAGTTTTTTCCTCCTCTTCTTCCTCACTTTTTTCTCGTCTTCTTTTCTTTTCTCTCTTCTCTTTCTGAACGTGTCGGGGTTCTTCTTTTGCCGAGGGTACCTCTTTTTCTTCTTCCTCCTCCTCCTGCTCCTGTTGTTTCTTAGGGCAATCTGAAGACCAATGTCCTTTCTCCAGACAATGATAACAGGTATCCTGCCTTTTGTCTCTTTTGACACTGGTCTTGCTTTTTTGACGGTCAGGACATTTTGTAGCCCAATGCCCTTTCTTCTGACAGATATAGCAAGTATCTTGATTTTTATCTCGAAAGGAGGGAGAGTAGTCCGTCGGCTTGTCTGAAGAAAACTTTCTTATCACGCCTCGCAAAGCTCTAATCAGATGTTCGATCTGTGTGGGTTCTCCCATCGTGCTGATCGGCTTGAGAGTGAAATGAATACTGAGAGGGAAGTCACCAGCACTTTATTTATATACTGAGCCTGACATAGATATATAGGGGTCCATGGCATTTTAAATGTAGTCATTTGACTTTTTGCCGTCAAGATCGCAGCATTTCGTAAAGAAAGGAGAAGAAAGTAAGAGGCAGAAACGTGATTTATCGCCTCGCACAGTAGCTGAAGTCTTGGCTCAAATTCATGCCAGCGATTTTCAAGATGAGATGAGTGAGCCAGAATCTAGGCCCAGAGAGTCTACACCAAGTCAAAGTCCATCACCACCAGTAAACCCTGAAAATTACTACCACATTCGAGTGACGGACAAACGCTCCTCCAGAAAATTTAGAACCACAGCCAACACGTACGCGGTGAAGTTTAAAGATTTCAAGTTCGACGTACCGTTTGAGAAAGCAGAACGGTTCATCACCAATGTGTGGGATTCTTTGTTAACCACACTGAAACGACAATGTGAAGCCAAAGAAGACGATCGCTTGAGACTTTCCATTCATCACGACAGTTTGAAGTCCCCCGTTTGGATCGAGTTTAGCAGTCAAGCAGAATTGACACCTTCCAAAGTCATCGACAAGATTCAACACGTGCAACAATCCAACGACAAGTTTCACATCACCGACGGAAAAGCGACATCGTTCTTGACCCACGTGTCTCCTCCCCAAGCGACAGGACTCAAAAAGGTGCAATTGGTGGACGACCTTCGCAGCACCAAAACAAGCCTCGTTCAAATGAACAATCTTCAAGACAAGATGTGTTTAGCCCGTGCCATCGTGGTGGGACGAACGTATGCCGACAAGGATGACACGGCAGAATGGAAAAGAGCCTGGAAAACTATTCAAAGATCGGACCGAGCCAAACAATGAAGAGAAGCAGAACTCGTGTTACAGCAAGCAGGCCTTTCCAAAGACACATCCTGTGGCATTCCTGAAATGCAAAAGTTGCAAGACGTCTTGGCTCCACGCTACACCTTGAAAGTGCACCCTCAAGAAGTGCGCGGACCTCTGTTGTTTCGAGGCAGAAATTTCAAAGACGGAAAATACATTCACGTCTATCCTCACGATGAACATTTTGATGCCATTACCAGTATCACTGCATTCCTGTCATACATTTATTACTGTGAGAAATGTGACTATGGCTATAACAATCGAGAGCAACACAAGCATTGTGGATCGAAATGTGAGGAATGTTTGGCCTCTAAACCCTGTCTGGACAAAGGACAAGAACGAATGCATTGTCCAGCTTGTCAGCGCACTTTTGTCAGCCCTGCCTGTTACCAACAACATCTGAAGACGCAAGGTTCACAACAGAAACGTGCTTGTCAACTCCTGAGATTCTGCCCTACTTGTGGACAAGGCATACGTACCAATAATGCCAAGGTGCACGTCTGTTCAGGAAAGAAACGATGTCACATTTGTCGCCAAATCGTGTACTTGGAACACCAATGCTACATTCAAAAATACCATTCCAAATACGAAGAAGAAGAAGATAACCAGAAGAAAGGGAATTTCCTCTTTTTCGATTTCGAATGCATGCAAAAGACTGGCATTCACATTCCTAATTTCTGTGTGGCTCACCGAGCGTGCGAGAAGTGCATCCAAGAGCCTATCTTTACTCATTGCCCTCACTGCAGCAAGATTCCTGGAGGACGTGAAAAAATCTTTCGGGGACCGAATACGCTGACCGATTTTGCTCAATGGATCTTAGAACCTATCGACGAAACGTGGAGCCAAGAAGACATCGAACGTTACGGAGATTGTCATCGCCATGCCACTGTGATGGCTCACAATTTCTCGGGATACGATGGGCAATTTCTCCTCAGATACTATACCAAACAAAGTACCGAACGTCCTAAAGTGATTTTGAACGGAGCCAAACTTATCTACATGCAAGTGGGTCAAGTGCTGTTTAAAGATTCGGTGAGTTACTTGGCCATGCCTTTGAGCCGAATGCCTAAAGCGTTTGGAATGACAGAAATGTCCAAAGGCTATTTTCCACACTTTTTAAATACCGAAACCTATCAACACGCCGTTCTACCCCATTTGCCTGAGGCTCACGACTACGACCCCGACAACATGCGTACCGAACAACGAGAAGCTTTCTAGGCATGGTACCAGACTCACGCCTCGGACCCCTTCGACTTTCAGGAAGAAATATTAAAATATTGTCGTTCCGACGTGGACATTTTACGGCGTTGCTGTGGAAAATTTCGAGAATTGTTCATGGAACACGGAGGGATCGATCCTTTGAAAGAAGCTTGCACCATTGCCAAATCGTGTTCCTTAGTGTACCGCCAACGATTCATGCTCGAAAACACCCTAGCTGTCATCAGTCCTCAAACGACCAATTTTGTCAAACGTCAATACTAGGTCAAAGCCCTACGCTGGCTACATTACTTGTGCGACAAGGAAGACAAATGGATCCAACATGCTCGCAACGGAGGAGACGAAAAGACCATCGGAAGGTATTCGGTGGATGGTTGGGACTTAGAAAACCCCAAGATCGTGTACGAGTTTAACGGGTGCTTATTTCACGGATGTCCCATCTGCTACCCTCAACGTAACACGACAAATCAGTTTTTACAACGGACCATGGAAGACTTGTACCAGGCCGCTTGTCAGCGACGCTTGAAGTTAGAAGAGCAAGGATACCAAGTGGTAGAAATGTGGGAACACGAGTACGATCAGCGATTGAAAATCGATCCCGAGTTTAAGCG
>JAECUM010009745.1:0-36801 GCA_016617855.1 Megalonaias nervosa | reverse complement strand
TCTTCCGAAAGGGGCCGGACGCGAAAAGGTGTTATTAGTGAACGACCTTCGCAGCATCAAGCGTAGCATCGCTGAAATGAACAACACTCAAGACAAAATGTGTTTATCCCGGGCCATCGTGGTGGGACGAACGTATGCTGACAAGAACGATACCGCAGAATGGAAAAGAGCCTCCAAGAGCGTTCGACAATCAGACCGAGCCAAACAAAGAAGTGAAGCAGAACTTCTATTACAGCAAGCCGACCTATCTAAAGACACACCCTGGGCATTGATAAACGCAAAAACTGCAAGTCGTCTTATCTCCACGTTACACATTAAACGTGTACCCTCAAGAAGTGCGTGAAGATTTGTTGTTTCAAGGCAAAGATTTCAAAGACGGAAAATACATTCACACCTGTCATCACGATGAACATTTCGATGTCATTACCATTATCACCGGATTCCTGTGATACGGTTATTTTTGTGAGAAATGTGACGATGGGTATAACAATGGAGAGCAACACAAGCATTATGGATCGAAATGTCCAGGATGTTAGGCCTCTAAACCATGTCTTAACGAAGAACAAGAACGAATGCATTGCCCTACGTGCCAGCTAACGTTTGTCAGCCCTACCTGTTCCCAACAAATGCAGTTTAAAGATTCCATGAGTTACTTGGCCATGCCTTTGAGTCGAATGCATAAAACGTTTGGAATGACGGAAATGGTCAAAGGCTATTGTGCTCACTTTTTCAATACCGAAGCTAATCAACACGCCGTTCTACCCCATTTGCATGAAACACATCGACGTGGACAGCATTCGACAATATGAAGGATTGATTAAATATAAAGTTTTGCCTCCCACAGACTTGTACCATCCCGTTTTAATTCACCATTGGCAAGGAAAACTGATGTTTCCATTGTGTCCTACCTGTGCTGAAACGTGCAACCAAGACCAACATTGTCATCACACTCAGGAAGAACGCGCCTTGACAGGAACGTGGGTAAGCGTGGAATTGTTTAAAGCTCTGGACCTGGGATACCAATTGTTAGAAGTGTACGACATTTACCACTTTCCCAAGGCAGAACTGTGCCACAAGGGTGACGAGACTCACAAACGCATTTTCGCAGACTACGTGGATGCCTTTTGAAACTGAAACAAGAAGCCAGCGGCTATACATCGTGGCGTCACACTCCCTAAGACCAAAAGAAAAAATCAAAGAGAAATACTTTGTGCAGGAGGACATCACTTTAGACCACGTCGAGAAAAACGAAGGAAAGTGATCGTTTGCCACACTGATTTTGAATTGTTTGTGGGGGAAAATGGTACAACGGAGTATTTGTCAGAACCTTCCAGCTATTTCCAGATGATTCATGACAAAACAAAATACATGAAACACGTGGATGTCATTCGTGAAGACTTGATCTTAGATGCGAAGAAGAACTGGAGTTTGTATTGTCCGATGTATTTGGAAATGTCATTATTGCAGCCTTTTTGACAGCCTTAGAGCAATCAGGAGATCTGGTGCCCTATTTTGACACGGACAGTTGCATTTACATCGATCGCCTTGGACACCGTCACCCTGAAATCGACGGAGATCGTTTAGGAACCTGGACGGACGCGCACCCCGACAACAAGATTCTAAGTTTTGTTAGTGGCGGTCCTAAAAATTACGGCTACGAATACCGGAACCAGCAAGAAGAAGTGCAAACCGAATGAAAAGTGAAGGGATTGACTCTAAATCATCGCACCATTCAGGTGGTGAACTTTGGCGTGTTGAAAGAAGCCTTGCAATCTGGAGAGGATCAAGACTTTAAAGTGACCACCTATGAATCTCACAAGATTGCACGTTTACCCACACAACAAATCGTCAGTCGACCCTTTGAAAAAGTGTATCAAATCGTGTACCAGAAACAAGTGCGGCTTCCCAACCACTACACTTTACCTTACGGATACGCTGATATTGGTCAGTATATAAAGGCGAAAACGTCCTAGGCCAATAGTTCATTGTGCCTGCAAACGTCAAACGAGAAAGATGAATTCTTTCAGGCAGACAAAATTCAAATTTAGTGATTCTCCAGCAGAGTGCGATGCTGTGCCTTACGATTGCAGGGATGCCGTACGCTGCGACTTCAGAGTTGGTCAAAATATAAGTGAAACGCAAGAAAAAATTGCATCCGAACAATCAGTTTATAAGTTACCCATGGTATCTGAATGCAGTAAGAGACTTGATTCATTTGAAAGTGTTCAAATTGTCGGACCTTCAACAACTACCTAAACGACAAAAAAGCTATGACTATGTAACTTCTCACTTCAAGATTCAAATAAATTGTGAAATTCCAGACGCCAGAGACTTAGAAAAGAATTACGAAGACTTTTTAAAATTACCATGGTGGTTGAGGAAACAACCAAACGACATCACACCTTGACGAGACGTCACTTGTAGTCCTATCTTAGATGTATCAGGAAATTCTGTTTGTGTACGGATACACTATAGCCGGAAAGTGCGTCAGAATAAACTATACCCTTTTGAATGTGAAATCCATTATCCAATAAAGAAAAGGAAACTTGAATAAAACTAAGGGACATTCAGAAGTATCACAACGTGGGTATAAAAACTTGCTACCATGCCACGACCTTTATCAGTAGTGATACAAAAAATTCCGCGGAAGGAAGTCAATGACACAATTCAGACTGTGGAGGATTACCAACACTTTTTACAAGAACTATGTCCTTGGAATTGGGGGGCGTCGTGTAATGTGTGTCTTTGTGACTTTCAGGGATTTCGTTTCCCAACCGATTCCTTGTGGACTACTTACGAACAGTCCCTACCACCAAGACATGAGGGTGGTTCCTTTAAATTTGCACGAGAGGCTCATTCTGTTAAAAGCCTTCCACTTTCATCACGAATCTTCTCTACCTCTATGGGAAGAATAAACATTCGTCAACTTTTAGCTACTGAGGATGTTTACGAAGATGTGTATATAGCTTGTGACTTGCACCCTCACTGCCAAGATGTACGTGACTGGAAAATTCTTGATTTCGATGCTTGGACGAAAGAAGTGGCTGACTAAGCCAAAGATTTGTAATCATCAATTCAAGCGATCAGTGAAAAAAGTGACCTTGAAACCTGTGTTATCCGCAAAGTCAGAAAAAGAACCCGACTCCCAGGAAAATCCCACCATTCAGGATAGTACTGTCATCGACATTGACACCCAAGAAAAATCACATGTCGGGAGGACACCTGTGTGACTGTGCCAAGCGTAGAGACTCCAAGAATATTACCAAGTGTCCCTAGGACAACTTCGTTAAAAAAGGTTGTACAGTAACTTGTTTATATTCCACTTTGATTGTTTTGCTGTGTATTTTATCGATGTACTTAACCATTTGGCTTTTATTCATTTTTCTCTTTCGGGTCCAATTTTAAAGTTTGGAATAAACGCGCCCTGAAAATAGTATAAGAACTCTTGTCTTGTCTCTGTTTCTTTCAAATTTATAATCATCTGCGCTATGGCTACCTCTACTGTGTCTGCTACCTCTTCCTCGACTTTCAAAGCCATCGACGAAAACTTAAATCGTTCCAATTGGGAGGCCTTCTATATTCGCCATCCCTTTAACATGTTAATTGCTGGACCGAGCGGTTCAGGCAAAACCAAATTTGTCAAAAGTTTGATCGAACATAAAAGTCATTTGATCAATCATCCACCTCAACGTATCGTTCGGTGTTACAAAGAGGGGCAATCTGCGCACAGTCTCCTGCGAAAAAGTCAAGGAGATTCCATCGTCTTTATGGTAGGCATTCCTCGCGAAGACGACGAGATAGTGTCTGACCCCAGTCAAACACATCTAGTCATCTTCGACGACATAGTAGAAGAAGACGAAGAAGAAATTAAACTGTGGTTTACGCGCAGAGGGAAGCATCGTAATGCCAGTGTCATTTACATCACCCAAAAGTTGTTTCGACAGAGTAAAGCTCATAGCACCATCAGTCTCAATGCTCATTATGTGGTCTTTTTTAAAACTCCCAGAGATAAATCGCAAGTGCAAGTGTTAGCCAAACAGTTAGGAACTCCTTGGCTGACTCATGCGTACGATGGGACTCAATCACCTCTCGCCTATTTACTCGTCGATTTAGAACCCACCCACATCCTACCCCGATTATTTGCAATTTCGTACCCATCTGTTTCACCACTGATGCCATGACGGAGGGCCTGTCGTGTACACGTCCCCGTATTCTTAAAAAAATCCATAAAATCCTCCGACACTTCTGGTCTGTCTCACAAATTGTCAACCTGAAGTCCCTTCAGTCTCATGAAAATACCCAAGAAAACAGCTTCTACCCGCAAGAGAGGCACTGCTGCTCGGACCCAACCTTGCATCCGTAAGCCACGACCTGCAGTGACCATGTCTCCAGTAGCAGCAGCAGCTTCCTACACTTCACCGTTGCTAGTGATGCCAGCCAAACCCGTTCTGACACACGTTTTTCCTAATTTGATGAAAAAATGTGAACTTTTGTCTCAAGGAGATTCTCCTCTGGCGGTGACGCCTTCCTCCTCATTAGCCTCAGCGGCAGCAGCTGAAAAAGTACCCTTTCCTAAAAATCAAAGTCCAAGAGAGATTTGGCATGTTACAGAGTTTACTGGATTTCTCCAAGCAAAAACAAGCACGATTTAATCGAGTGATGCCTGCCAATTGGTCAAAAACAAAATACCCATCCGACAAAATCAAAAGATGTTGGTGCAACGAGGAGTATTTTTGCCCCTGTTGTAAGCACCCATGATCAAAGGAATAGCGGGAACAATGCTGGAAGGAATCCTGGTAGGTGCTTTACCCATGGGTCCAAGATAAAAAGGACCAATAAGATAAAAGGGTCCTCTTTGGTGAAAAGATCGCATACGAGTACTTTAAACTCTGATGGAAGGACGAAAGCTGACTTTAGTCCCTTACAACCAATGGATGGAATTCCATCGTTGGCAAGAACAACGGACTTCGCATTTACCTCCCAATCCCCATCTGACCAGGATGTCCCAGTTACAACACGAATTGCAGTCGTTGATGGAAAACAGCGATTTGTCAGAAATGGAAAAGTCGCAACGGTACGGCCAAGTGTTGCAAAGTCTTCAACTCTCTCACCAGAAAGCTTTAGACGAAACATCACAAACGACTCTGAAAGATTTTAAGACCCTGATGAAAAGTCCATCGCCACCACCACCCCCAGTGACCAAGACAGACGCACCCACACCGATGCCAGAGGAAGAAGAGGCACGAGAAGTCTTTCAAACAGCGTTAGCGACTCCCATCCCTTGTAAGATTGCAGTGTCCTTGTTGACCCCTTCTCCCACTCCCCAACGAGAAGAACTCAAAGCTAGGGTTAACATGATGATGTACACTCCTCCTTCGACAGAAGTGAAAAAGAAAGAAGGAAAACCAGAAGTGAAAAGAGAAAGCAAGACAAAAGCCATCAAATTACCATCACCACCACTACCCTCGACTTCTACTCCCGTGGCACGTCGGACACGTAAAGCCGTTTCTAAACCACCACCTCACCCCACCCAGACAAGCATCAGCGAACAGTGGGTGACTTACTGAAGAGAAATAGTCCTGATGGAGAAGTTATTAGCCAGCATTTACAACAATCCATCCCATCCTGCAGGTTACGGAGGAGTTCAGATTTGTGTCGTGCTGCCAAAACTCGACTCAAAAGTGTCCATTTACCTGAAGTGCAACAATGGTTACAAGAGCAAGCCACGTACACGTTACACAAACCCATTCGACGAAAATTTTAAAGACGTCGCACGCGAGTGGAGGGCATCGATCATCAATGGCAAGCCGATTTAGTCGATGTCTCTCATTTGGTCACCTATAATCGTGACTACAAATATTTGTTTTGTGTCATCGACGTCTTTTCCAAATTTCCTTGGGTCATGACATTGACTTCCAGATCGAGCTCTGAGTTAGTGTGAGCCCTAAAACTGGTGTTGAAACAAAGTTGTCGTCAACCTCTTCGATGGGAAACCGAAAAAGGCATCGAATTTCTGAACGTAGCTTTCCAAAAAGGACTGAAGAAACGATACATTCAATATTTCACCACCGAGTATTCAGAAAACAAAGCCATCATCGTGAAACGTTTTCAACGTACCTTGAAAGAACGCATGTGGAAATATTTTACGCATCGGTACACTCTCAAGTACATCGACGCCTTACCGCACCTGGTCGAAGCGTACAACAAATCTTACCATCTGAGCAGCGGATACGCTCCCGAAGAAGTGACTCTCGAGAAGGAAGTGACCGTCCTTCAGTGCCTGTTTGGTACGTCCCCAACTGCTGCTGTTCCGAAGAAAGGTGGAGTGTTGACGACGGGAGATTGGGTGAGCATTGGCAAAACCAAATGCAGTTTCGACAAAGGTTACTTACCCAACTGGACCACCGAATTGTTTCGTGTCACTGGACGAGTGTGTGGGCATCATCCTGCCGTCTATACATTGAAAGACATGAACGGCGAAGTGTTAAAAGGAAGTTTCTACTTGCCCGAGTTACAACGAGTGACCAAAAAAAGGAAGACGAGGTGTACAACATCGAAAGCATTCTCGATCGAAGAACCCGAAAAGTGGGAAAACATCGTGTCAAAGAAGTCAAAGTACTTTGGAAAGAATATCCTCCAAGTTATGATTCTTGGATCGACGCTTCGCAAGTCATCGACTATAAAAAGAAGTGATGCCCTTCAACACAACCTCAACAACAACAGTGACCTCTCCTTCCCCCAGTTCTTCTCTGCAAGATCCACAGAAACAACCCCTGTGGGTGTGGTCTGGAGAACATGTACCTTAAACGCAAATCGTCTTTTTCTGCCAAATCTTTGTGGTGTATTGTGTCATCGGTGCCGCCATCGCCAATTTGAGTTTGCAACAAGGAGTCAAACAATTGTGGACCATTTTACTGAGCAGTTGCATCGGTTACCTTCTACCCAATCCTTCCTGGAAATACTCTACCGCTAACAACGGGAGTCTTGCAGACAACGCCAGTCACCCTCCCAAAAGTCAACACAACAACCACCTTCTTTTAGAAACTCCTCTGACCACGAATGGCCAATCGGAAAGCAGAACGCTGCAATTATGAATAATCAATTTTACTTAACTTTACCCAGTGACAATTCCATGGATGTGTTTCCTACAACACTTTGTGCTGTTTCACGGCCAAATAACCTCAGGCCATCCAACTGGATCACGAAGCCTATTAGGAAGTGGCATTGGTCGAAATCATTCATCCTACGCAAGCCCTAAATGTCAGTGGAAATTAAACTAGGTTTTGGGTCGAAATCCGGAATATACAAGTACAAGAAAACTTGGATGTCAACGATCCTGGTTTTTACCAATCCAAAAAACCATTACAAACCAATTGTCTCCTAGGCGTCCTTGAAATGAAAATCCCTGCAGGCTATTATTTCAACGGTCAACATTTGGTGGAAACGATTGCCAGTATTTTTGAGACTCAGTTTGGCAAAGCTCTGACCAAACAGAAAAAAACTGTCACG
Organism: Megalonaias nervosa; assembly: GCA_016617855.1. Lineage (NCBI taxonomy): Eukaryota > Metazoa > Mollusca > Bivalvia > Unionida > Unionidae > Megalonaias > Megalonaias nervosa. The sequence continues at coordinate 29,292 of JAECUM010009745.1, read as the reverse complement.
ATCGAGTACCACAAAATAGCGCGTCGTCTACTGATAATATTTACGGATGTCCAAACGGTGACCATCACTTTTGACCCTCCTTTGTGTCATATGTTGGGCGGAGAGAAGATCACATTATCTAATGTCAGGTTTCCACTGACATCAGCGTCTTCACCAATGGCTGATTTTTAAAGATATTTAGTCACCCTGAGGAACTGAAGGAAGGATTGAATTTGATATTTGCGAACTTCGATGTGTTGGAGTACAACGAGGAGGGATACACAGCCGCTCCGTTCCTGCGAATCATTCCTTTCAAATCGGATACTGCCGCAGCTGCTTACGAGGAAGGTGGAAACACCTATCACGTTCACCGCGAATTTGTACATCCTCATTATTTACCCGTCAGTAAGTCTTATTTCGACACTGTCAACATTAGTATGAAAGGAAATCTGGGATAAAATATTCCATTCTCCAAAGGAAAAGTCACGGTGAAACTCCATTTTCGAAAACGATTCTCTAACAACTTGTAAGTCATGTATCCTGTGTACCGAGGAGTCGCTCGACAACGAGGACATGATTTAGGAGATATGCTGAAATCAGCGTTTCGTTCGGTGGCCCCCGTTTTGAAACCGATGGTGACGCGAGGATTGCATTCCTTAAAGATGCCGCTTTGATGCAAGACAAAGAATTTCTCCAAAATGTCATCATTGACAAAGAAAATCCCAAAGAAGCCTTCTTGAGAGCAGGTAAAAATCTCTTGCTTTAAACTGGCAAAGATATTTTGGGTCGACGAGAAACTTCTATAAATGCGTTGACGCTGCTGAGCAAGGCATTCCTTCTTACCTTACACCACAACAAGGACAAGGTAGAAAGAGGCGATGAAGACACCCCTCCATAGGACTTCACACACACGTGGCCAGAAAGACAAAGAAAAGAAGAACCGTCAATGAATTAGACGTCTTTGACAATTAAACAAGAAAAAAGAAATGATGCACCGAGAGTCTTGTGAATGTTCCAAGTCAGAACTGGATCTGTTTGCCATGCCATACACCATGATGCAAGAGTCCCAATGGGTAGAATTTCATCCCATCTCCTCTTTGACGACCTCAGCCCTATCGAATTTGAAATCAAAGGACAGCCCGAAGATTACATCGATCTGAATAGCAGTTACTTGTACCTGAAAGTCAAAGTGTTCAAAACGGACGACACTGCTGCAGGAGCCGGTGCCAGAGTAGCTCCCGTCAACAATATCTTGCATTCCTTGTTCAACAAAGTGGATTTGTACTTGAATAACAAACTGGTCAGCAGCAGCATGGATACTTACTCTTACCGAGCGTACCTAGAAAATCTCTTGACGTACGGAAAAGACTCTACGAACAATCATCTTGATGCTTTTGAAGTATGGAAGCCTGACACAGAGGGCAAGGGCAAGTTCAACAACAAAAACGTGACAGAAGCTGACAATCCTCACAATGTGGGCTTTAACAACCGTGGAAAGAAAATCCTGAAAGGACGTAGTTTAGAACTGATGGATCGTTTGCATTTGGACATGTGGTTGCAAGACAAGTATTTGCTGAACGGAGTGCATGTTCGCCTGAGACTGAATCGAAGCAGTACCGTTTTCCATTTGATTGCCAATGCCAACGAGTAGAAAACCATGATCCAAGAGGCCAGACTCTACGTGCGACGCGTGGAAGTGTTACCTAAAGTGGAAAACAACATCAGCCACACTTTCAGCAGAACGACCACCAAGTATCCGATACGACGTGTGGAAGTGAAAACCTTCACCATTGCCGCTGGACTCCGATCCAAGATCGAAGATCATCTGTTCCAAGGACAGTTACCCAAACGTTTAATAATTGGCATCGTCAGCAATCAAGCCCTCAACGGAGTCGCTACTGCCAATACTTACTACAGAGTGTTCAAGATCGAAGTCAGTCGCGATGGCAAGACCTTGTGTACTAGGCCCTTCGAACCTGAATTTGCCGAGAAGAATTACTTGAGATCGTAATTGTTCCTGTACGAAGCCACGCGATAGTTATGGACCAACAACAGTCACGGCATTTCGTACGAAGATTATGCAGGAGGCTACGTTTTGTGGGCTTTTGATTTTGTTCCTGACCAAGATAGCGACGAGGGACATTTCCACCCTATAAAATCCGGTCAACTTCGTGTGCAACTTCAGTTTGCAGAAGCTCTACCCGAGACAGTGAACGTCATCTTGTATGCCGAATTCGACAATACTCTAGAATTCAACAGTTTGAGAGATGTTATTCTAGACTATTAGAAGCTATGGAAGACTCTTTGAAAGGTGGAGTCTCTTTGGAGATGGAATGCGAGGATATCTTGGAAGCAGAACCACCTACCAAAAAAGACAGAGACGAAGAGGACATGGTTATGTCCAGATGGCCAGAACAAGAAGACTATTTGGTTTCCCGTTTTGCGGAACACCTGGCGGATAAAATTACAGCGTTAACCAAGAAACGTTGCTATGGATGTCAAAATGATCATACCAGTCAAATTCAACACGATAAATGCCTAATGATGAGTCAAGAAGAAATGTTTGACGAGTATCTGGATAACGCTTTGGGTCTCATCTCGGAAGAAGCAGTGTTGTAACATTGGTATAAAGCTTTGATCCCCTCCATTGACTTCTTTGCAGAGAGTACGGAGACGAAGCGAAGAGCCGTTTACTTGACAGAGATTTTCAAGCAAAAAGTCAGAATTGTTTTTTGACTTATTATCACCTGTGAAACAAGAACAAAACAAACCAAAATGGATACCTAGGAACTTCGTTACCTTTTGCAAAACAGTTTGTACACCGCGTCTTCGAATCCTGTCGTGTGTGCTAAAGATGAACTTCCTCATCACAAACCTTAAGATCATCAAGCTTATGTCATCAACACCAACGACAGTCATCTCCCAGGAACCCACTGGTAGCCGTCTACTTTCCCAACGATGATCATGTGGAGTATTTTGATTTGTATAGATTACCACCCGTGGAAGACGACATTATCGACTTTATGAGAACAAATGCCAAGACTACACGATTCAATAATGTGAAATTACGAGGCACAGATTCCATAGTGTGTGGACAATATTGTGTATATTTTCTTCATCAACGCAGTCTTCGATATCCCTTAGAACATTTAGTGACTTATTTTGATCGTGACTCTTCAAGAAATGATGAAAAAGTACATAGATGGTTATGTGACCATTATGGATATCTCATGTATTTAGCTAGGGAACGTAGTGTGCATCAGTGGCCTCATGGCCTCAATAAGTGGAAGTCAAACTTGACTTCACAACGTTGTCAACCATGTAAATAAGTTAATCTTTGAAAAAATTGTTGATATTGTATTAATTGTTATTTATTTGTTGGTTAGTTTGTTAGTTGAATAAAAATGTTTTATTTTGGGAAAAAATGTATATCTGTTGTTTGTTTTAAAATATGGACTCTATAAAGATATATGCTCTTTCACTTCTCTCTATCCCTCTACATTAGGTTAGCTATAGCGTTCGTACCAAAAGCCGCAGGGATGTTTTCTACCGCGTCCGCGCTTTAGGTTTGCAAGTGGGAAACAGTTGTCAGTCTGTTCATCATCATTCAGGCAGAAGACACAGAGCAGCCAGGATCGGAGTAACAGGAGCGGGGTGAAAGGGGCGCCAGCGGGAAACGGCGGGAGCAAGGGGCTACAAAGGACCATAAAACAACACAAGAAAACAAAATGGCCCTAGAGGTAGATCCCTGCACTGCTAAAATGAGCTTTTCTACACTGATACAGCTGCTGATACAGAAAAGGATTAAGTGGACAACAACCCACAGAACACCACACAGACAGTTCCGACGAAACGATAGAGCATCCAAACGGAGTGCATAGGGAGTTTATGGAAGGCTACTTCGCTAGACTGGACTCTTACAACTAAAGGAAGCCATAAGACCAGTGGAACAGCCACCAAACCAAATCTGGTACGGAGTTGGAAAGCCGTCGTATACCGGGATAAACTGCATTCCGAGCGAGCCTGCATACCATGGAAGCCGGGAGACAGAAAAGATAAACACGGCTTCCAATTTTGCCTGATAACATGAGGTTTTCATTTTAGCTTGAAAACCTTTTTGATAATATCTCTATTTTGTAAATCGAATTCGACCCTTTGATTCCTCCATCAAAATTTTGTCTGCTATTAACTAAGCTTGATACTAAAAGACAGAGTCACTTGACTCAACTGATCGGTAATTATTTATTTAGAAAATTTTTAGGTACACTTTGTACACTAAATTCCAACTATGAATTACAATTAATTAATGATGAAAATTTTTAATAACTCATTTTATTTGATTAATTGCACAGGTGGCTTACACAATATTGGTAATAGGGAATGTCCACTAATCTGACTGGACGAAATTTGACAAATAAGTGCGGACTGGCGTTTTTGGGCGTGGACGACGACCGTTGCGGTGGCGTTTGCGGCCTTTTCCGGGGCCCCTTTCCTCCTTTTCCTCGGCCAGTCAAGTGAAAAGCGCGACTTTGCGCATTAAAGCGGGTTGTAGTTGCACCATTCCTACAACCCCGGCCAATTAAATATCCCGACATCGGGAATTAAAAAGTCGCGAAAGAACTTAGTTTTCATATGCGACTATAATTCTTTCAGTTCAGTTCAGTTCAGTCTGTTCATCCATCATTGTTGTGTCTTGATTTTTTAAACTTTAGACAAATACTCATACACACATACACTAACACCATAGATTAATGGGCAGAGGAGCTTTGAATAGTGTTTGAAAGAGTTGTTGGATAGCAATGGGATATTTTATGGTATACGTGATGTGATGAATAATATTTCTGAGATTTAAGGGATAGTATATTTTTTGTTTTCCTTCAGCTCCTTCTCTTACACTCTAAGCTAACACAGGACGTTTTTTTTTTATAGTGTGTGGGATGCTACGTATATGTAATTTAATTACTTGTGTGTTAGTTATAAAGTTTTTATTATATTTTCATTTCATTACATGTTATTGCAATGATAACTTTATGCACTGGACTTGGCAATTTTCCAGAAAATTCAGTTCAGTTCTTTTTAGCCTGATTTAAAACGCAGTAGTGTTGCTACATTGCATTTTTAGCTGACCTAGTTCCTGACCTTGATTTAGAAATTGGTAAACACAGAGTGAAAATCATTGGTCGTAATCAAGGCCATACATGGCTTGCGTATTAGCTCTATTTTGTAAACAACGTTTTATTATTGAATCTTTTAATAAGATTTGTTCAGTGCAATCGAACCCGTAAATAACCTACGTGCTCATTGACATATTATTTTACTGTGTTTTTCGGACTAAGTGATCACGTGACCCATCACGGGGTCTAAACTGCGTTTTAGTTAAGGGCTAAAACATATTTTGTATTTCAGAGGTATTTTGTGTTGTGACAAGTTCGAGTTAAGTTTTTTATTTAGAATAATTGATTCACCCTGGAAAATATTTATGCTCATCAAAGTTCTTGGACAAAGACATTTATTGGAAATTATTCGGAATTCTAAAGCCGGAATATTATTCTTGATTAAAAAAATTCAACAAGGAAGTGTTGACACAACAACACTAAACAGGATATAGAAGACGTCTTCGCCTTCCATCTTGGAACTTCATCGGGATTCGAACTTTGATTCATTTAGAACTTTTTAGTGATAGGACTTATATTTTTAAATTCTAGGATTAATTTTTGGATTAGATTCACAAACCGTAAGTCCTTTTCATATTTTTACCTTATTTTCTAGGGAAATAAATTATTTTGTTAAATTTACAAAGCTTGTTGGCTTCACTCTTTTCTTTGTTACTTTGTATGAGCCTAGACACGTAACAGGGGAAAGGGATGGTATATAAGGTATGTGAGATTATATTTTGTGGGATTTCATCTCCTTCTCTTATATTCTAAGCGAACACAGGACGTTTTTTATAGTGTGTGGGGAAAGGGATTTTATATAAGGTATGTGAGAGTTTGTTTTGTGGGATTTCATCTTCTTCTGTTATCTTCTAAACGAACACAGGACGTTTTTTTAGGATAGTGAGTGTGATATAGTTGGATGGTATAGTGGGTGTGATGGATAGTACTTTTGGTAATGTAAGGGATAGTATAATTTTTAAGATTGTATCTCTTTCTCTTTCATTTTAAGCTTAAAGAGGGTGTTTGGATAGTGAGTATGATATAATGAATGGCATAGTGGGTGTAATGGATAGTATTTTTGTGAGATTTTATCTCATTCTCTTACATTCTAAGCGAACACAAGGCATTTTGGATGGTGAATATAATATGCTGTATGGTTATAGCTGGTGTGATGGAAAGTATTTTATGGTTAAAGGGATAGTATATTTTGTGTGATTGCATCGCCTTCTCTGACACTCTAACACATGACGTTTTAGAATGATGTGTTAGGTGATAGATGGTGTAATGGATAATATTTTATGGGATGTTGGATGGTATATAAGGTGTGTATATTTTGTTTGCTTTCATCTCATTCACTTTCACTTTAAGCTAACACAAGGTGTTGAAGGTATATAAGGTATGTGAGATTACATTTTGTGGGATTTCATCCCCTTCTCTCACATTCTAAGCGAACACATGGCATTTTGGATAGTGAGTATGATATGCTGGATAGCACAGTGGTGTGATGGATAATATTTTTTGGTGTAAGGGATAGTCTTTTTTATCAGATTTCATCTTCTTCGTTTACATTCTGAGATAATGTGTTTAGGGGATGTTAAATAATATAATTAATGTGATGGATAGTAATTTTTGTGGTGCAAGGGATAGCCTATTTTGTGAAATTTCATCTTCGTTTACATTCTAAACTAACACATAACGTTGGAGTGTGTGTGTCTGTGTTTATGTGTGTGTATGTATGTGTGTGTTTGTGTGTGTATATATTGGTCTTTCTTTGTCCCTATAAAACTCCCTTTGCCCCTATCAACTTCATTTCACCTACCTACCTACCTACCTACCTACAGTAGCACGTATTCAGGTCGGCCACTTGCAACACTGTTGCCATTATTCCCCTAGTGTCCAGTACAGTGACGTTAATGAAGCTAGAAATTTTGAGGCTATAAATATATACTTGGTTTTTTAATAGGAATTTCCACAAGTTGTAGCTATAAATAGATACAAGGTTTGTCCATAGGACTTTCCTACAAGATGAACCTATTAAATAGATACTCGGTTTTTCTATAGGTATTTCCGACAACTTGTGACTATAAACAGATGCTAGGGTTTATCTATAGACTTCCCTAAAAGTTGTGACTATAAATAGATACTAGCGTTTTACCATATAGTATTTTTGGTGGTGTACGAGATAGTCTATGTTGTGCGATTTTATCTCATTCTCTTACATTCTAAACTAACACGAGGCATTTGGAGTGTGTGTGTATGTGTGTAGGTCTTTGTTTGTCCCTATAAAACTCCATTTGTCCATATAAAAACCGCTTTGTCTCTATCAAATTCATTTCATCTACCTACGTACAGAAGCTCGTATTCAGGTCAGCCACTAGTAACACTGTTACTTAGTAACCGACCAATTGAGGTCAGCCACTTGAAACACTGTTGCCAATTGTTCCCCAGTGTCTAGAACCGTGACGTCATTGAGCCTAGAAATGTTGAAGCTATAAATATAGGCTTGGGTGTTTCCATAGGATTTACCACAAGTTGTAGATATAAATAGATATTAGGTTTTTCCATAGGATTTGCTACAAATTATAGTTAATATAGATATTAATTTTTTCCGTAGGATTTTAGTACAAGATGAGGTTATAAATAGATAGTAGCGTTTTACCATTTCTCACTTGACTAGAAAAGATATGCTCTTTGCCCTGTGTTGTTTGTTTGTTTGTGTCTATGTAAGTTTATGTCTATGTCTATGTTGTGTTGTGTTTGTCCCTATACAACCCTTGACCCTAGCCAGACCCACCCTGTTCCAAAGCCCCATTAACACTAGACAGATCCACCTTGTTCCATTTCCCCTTGAGGCTAGACAATCCCACCCTGTTCCATTTCCCTTGAGGCTAGACAGTCCCACCTTGTTCCATTTCCCCTTGAGGCTAGACAGTCCCTTATATAAACTCTTTTAGGCTAGACAGTCCCATCCTGTTCCATTTTCCGTTTGAGGCTACGATACAGCCCCAGTATTTTAACACAGAAGTCACCGCGAGGCTATCATTCTTGAGGCTACGGTACAACCCCTTAAATTTAACATAGAGGTCTAAGTGAGGCTACGGTATCCCCCTATACTACTAACCAGCTTTCTTTCTACATGGAATTTTAACAAAATCCTCGTACAAAAGCTGTATCCATCACAGGAAATGCAATAAATGTGGAAATACTGGCCATACCCCATACAAATGCTCAAAGACCCAAGAAGAGAGTAAGCAACAAGTGGATGTCTCAGAAATGACAATCTTTCGAAACACAAAGCAGCAAGAACATCAGGAAAAATAGAAACAACAAATAGTGCAGAACACCCAACAATGACAAAAACAGCAAGAACAACAAGAAAAACAGAAACAACAGCAGAATACCCAACAGAAAACAACGGAAACAAGGCAAAATACTAAACACACGAAGCAACAACAGCACCAAGATCAACAAAATACTAAACATGATATGCAAAAACAAAAACAACAACAAGAGCAACAATGCAAGGACCAAATTCTGCAACAAGGCGCAGATAAAACAACACTGGAGGAAGAAAATGAAACGAAAAGACCAAAAATGAGAGCTAGAAGAAGAAAGACAGTAAACAAAAAGTACTAACAACTGACCTTTGATGAAGAGCTACATGATCCTGAATAAACTCTACATTCTCAGAATATTTAATATTTATTTAAAAAAAAAAAAAATTGACTATAATAATGCTAATAATACAATAATAAAAAACAGTATACCTATATAGCACCAACAAATAACGTAAAGCCATTAGGCAACTGCATCAGTAGGGCGGGGGGGGGGGGCCTCCCTTAACTGGTCTGAAAAGATCAAACAAAGGAGAGTAAACCCCTCCCCCCAAAACAACAGTAAGAAGGTGTGGACAGGAGTTTAACGTGTTGAGGACCTTAATGAGACCGATTAGGGTGCGGATCAGGTCACACTTATTACGTTATATAGGACACTGATTCCGGCCCGCCCTAACTTATTAAAAAATTAAACTGGACGGAATTCAATACAAGGCTCTAGCTATCTGCACCGTGCTCTCCTTAGCACATCCTGGGGGCCCCGAGTGGCCTAGTGGTCTAAAGCGCTCACCATTACGGATCACTGCCAACTCACCTCTGTCTGCGTGGGTTCGAGTCTCGGATTCGGCCAATTTGGGGATGTGAGAAAGCTTGCCAGTAGCTTCTCGTGGGTCGGTGGTTCTTTCCGGGGTTTTCCCGCGTTCTTCCTCCACTATTAACGCTGGCCGTCATGTATAGCCTATCGTGTGCTGAAAAATGGCGTAAAACCCCACAACAACAACAACAACAACAACAACAGCTTAGCACATCCTGAGATTAAGTGAGAGTCCTAGCCGGAGAATTCCCAAATAGTGGAAGAACTGAGCGGAGGTTATCGAGAGTACTACGGGGACGAGGTCTTATTGATCTGTAGGTTTAGTGATATCCGAGTGGTTAAATACAGTAGCATTTTGGGTTATTTATTGGTGCTGTTGGTGATGAGATTGGTTATGTTGATTGAAATCTGTTGGGGTGTATCCGTGTATGTTTTGTATGATTGGGAGCCATTACGCCACGGTGGATTCGACTGGTCTGCCTTTACTGCGCAACTTTCCTCTCTGGAATTGTCTACCAGTCCTCTCCGACGAGGCCGAGCACCCCTTCATCCTGAATATATACTGTTCCTCTTTTCTCTATGGCAGTAAGGTATCCCAGGATATTTTTATGCTGGGATTTAAGAGTTTTCTGTTTTCCCTGGAACATGTGTCTTTCTTCGCTATATTAGGGACAGTCGTTGAGAACGTGTTGGACAGGTTCTGGGACGGGGAAATGTGGGCAATTAATGCCCGCTTCTCTGTTACTCAGTAACGACATGCTGACTAATAAGGTTTTATTTTTTCCCGGCTTTTAATCTTGTAATGACTTTAGTGTCATGTGGGTTCACCAAGTTTGCGGTGCTGACTTTTCTGGGTACTTGGCTTTGCAGTTTAAGCTGCGACATCTTGGATTAATGTCCCGTTCAACTTGCTATTTGTTAGAAATATTTTGCCTAATGAATTGAATCACTTGATAACGTCGCTGACAAATGTTGCCAGTCCTCCTTCCTGTATTCCATGGGGTTATGTTTTAAATAGCATGTGGTATATCCTGGTATTTTTGGAGGTTTTGTTATTCGCTCATTCAAATGCGTCTGATGCAGTCACTCAATATATTGTCTGTTAGATCTGTTTTGCATTCTTTGAACCGGTTCCGGGATATTTGTGCATAACCTCCTGCAGTTTCATGGCCAAATACGGAATATTTATTTTGATTCCATTTTGAGTGTATCCGAGCAATTGTTTAGTGACTTTTTTGACCTAGATGCCCTATATAGTGTTAAATTGACCTTTGGATTGAAGTCGTGTATAGGCAATTTACCATGTGCATATAGTTAGTGGTCGCACCACGTACATTTTGATTAAGCGTCAAACTGGTGCTAGGCACCCACTCGACACTTTAATGTGTGAACTGCACACTTAATTGATCATGTCAGGAGGCGGGAACGGAGGAGAGGGAGCGGGAGGGCCGCCGTGCATCGACGTAACTGTAAGGCCTCTATTGATCCTGAATTGAAAAATGTTAATATTTTCTCATTTTCAATAGGTGTCGTCTTGCACTGAATTTTGAAAGATGTTCTCTGTACTTATGACTGGGTTAAGTAGAGAGGGGTTTTTTAATCGGTTTCTGCCATGGGCCATTGGCTGCATTATTGAGATGGTTCCAAATTTGCAAACACTGACGAGTTTGTTTTGAGTTTTAGTCTCGTTCAGTTTGTGCCACCTTGTGAGAATGGGCCTGTGGTTTGGTTATTTAGCACCTTATACTAATTTATATGCCTGAGTTTTGTGTTGCGGTGCCAATGCTTACTTTTTGTGTGGGTTGGGAGGATTTTGATAGTTACTGCGTTGTGCGGTGGGCCCTAGGGTATTGGATTTTGGACCATCTTATATTACTGTTTATTTTGCTGTCTGATTACTGGGTCCTACGCTAAGTTACATATAATGAACCAATCAGTGGTGCCTATTGCTGCGGGACCTTACGGTCTCGGCTTAGGACAACTTTTTCACTCTTATTTAATTTTGATGCCAGATTGTTGAGTTCAGTGTGTACCTGATTTTTGCCTTGTTTATAAGTTGTAAATAGATGTTTACTTGGGTTCGAGTTCAAGACCTACGTCTTCATTTTGTTATGTGTATTAAATTTTGTATTATTCGTTGGTTTTTCTTAATGACTGTATGCTATCTATATCTGTATTTTGTCCTGACCTTGTACAAAATAAAGTTCATGTTATATCTGACCAGTGATATTTATTTTGCAAACAACAGAATACATAGTTAAATTTTCTTTATGAGTGCGGATTAAATATTCAGATCATTATTAATAGTAAATTTGCTTATAGTCTTGATTCTGACTATAGAAACTTCTAGACTGAAAAATTCTTTAAGTGACACAGTATTTTTAGAAAATGGTAATTGCTACCTAGGTGAAGTAGAAGGGTATATAAACTTGTTTACTTGAAAAATTATTCACTCTTGCCTGAAGCAGAATTAGTCTTATTGTTGTATTCAGTTTTTCACTTGGGTGGATTTATTTATTCAAAGTATTTTTCACTGCAGTTACAAAATGCTCAGTAATATTCTTGGACTGGAAAATTAATTTGGATTTTTAGTGAATTCAGACAACGACAATATTTGTATTATATTATCATGATATATCAAAAGACTAAGCACAATATCACAATCCTGGCCACTGGCACATTCGAGACTACAGGCACGTCAACAAATTTCAGCACTGGGATTTAATTGGAATAACCCTGGAATTCAGTTGGAACTTCATACATTTGGACTTGTGATATAACTTTCAGGACTTTTGGGAATTTAGTTCAAAATACTATAAGCTCTTTTAAAATTTTCACTTTGTATTCTAGGGAAATAAATTATTTTTTGAATTTTACAGAACGTGTTGGTTTTCCCTCTTTTCTGTTAAGTAGTTTATGACCATCGAGTCGTAACAATTATTTTCTTAGAAGGTTCCAGAAGCGGCATTATTTACGGTTTGATGTCATTTTCCATTAAGATGAGAGTTTTTCTTTTCAGAAAATGCTATTGTGACATATATCAAGTGGGGGGATAGGGTGTACAAGGTTGAGATCAACAAAATTATTTTTTCATCCTTCAATTATTTACTCTAGCATGCAGATATAATTTGAGAGGAATCGTTTATTTAAATTATTCATTGGAATTACAAAGACTTTTGATAGGAAGCAAATGCAAGACTAGATTTCATTCAGAAAAAAAACTGGAATTCATTCGGAACACTCTATACTTTTGGACTTGTGATAAAACTTTCAGGATTATTTGGATTGAATTCACAATACTTAAAGTTCCCTTTAAATTTAAACTTCGTATTCTAGAGAAATAAATTGTTGAATTTTACTAAACTAGTTGCTTTTGCTTTTTCTGTTACTTAGTTTAAGACCATAGTCTTAACAATCCTCAAGAATTCTTACAAAATATAAGGAGGTCCTAAGCCCAGACCATTAAGCCCAACCGCACAATTTGGCAATATCTGGAAGCTTTAAAACTTCGATAGATGACCCACTAATCCGACCGACGTTCGACTAAGATCATAAGGTGGTCCTAAGTCAGGGCCCTACTGCACAATAAGTCACCCGATTAAAACAACTCGATGAAATTTAAGAATAAGCATCGGTACCATGGAAAAACTACTTCCAAATAAATAAAATCTGATATTATAAGGTGGTTATAAACACAGACCATCAGGCCCAACCGCACAAGGTGGCATCGATTGGTTAAATTATCAACAAACACATCATTAAAAGATGTTTTTGTTTAACAATATAGGATATTTTCTCCTTGGGAAGGACCAGGTTTACAACAACTTTCTACTCTAACCTTAACTAATAATTCTGGAACAAAAGCCAGAGTTACAGAGTTTTTCCAGCTGAAAGATATTGGATAAGGTGCACGAGATGAACATTTACTTTTGGCAAATAAAACCAAACATAATCCTGGGCTACTTGGAACCCTTCAGATACATCGAGACGAACTAATCCTGCACTTTTTCCTCCTTTGCCTCTCACGGACATGGACAGTTGAGAAGTGTGCCGTACGCAAATTAAAGCGTCGAATGGGTGCCCTTCACCGTTCGTTCGTTCTTGGATTGTAGTCGTGTTCGTCGATTCTGACATGTGCGACTTGTGACTGTTGCAATGCCACCTACTTAATTTATCGTCGGGTGGTAAGCAAGCAAGTGCTGCCACCCGAAACATTACTGCTCGCAAAGCCTATTCCTAATTAATCGTCAGATGGGAAAGGAGTAAAGCACCTGAAGAGGCCCCTGTTCAGTGCTTTAAAAATGCCCGCTCATTGAAGATATTAGAGTGCAGGGACGAGTGGGAATCGGAGCACACACTCATCAGTAATTAGTTGTCTGTAGTGCTACTTAGTAGTCTGGTGGGATTACACCAACACATGGCTACACCCCGGTTCCGTGCGTACACGCTCTTCGTGCATTTTTGCAGTACACGATGAGTGGGAATCAGCCCATTTACTCATCCTTGCAGGTCGGGGAAAAGCAAAGGAGGAAAAGGATCCGGCAGAAAACCCCAAATTTCAACCGGAACATTTTTGAAACGCCAAAGCAGTACTATGGGTCAAATTCTATTTAAGAGGCAAATTTGTAATTCGTAGCCCTTACAAGTCTTTTGAGATGGCTTTCCTAAGTAGAATTCCCCCCAGAGACGGATCGATAGGACGAACTGGCGACCCACTCTATCTTTCGGCGCGCCGGGGTCAATCATATCCGCTACAATATACTTTACTGTTTTTTCGTCATAGCTGAGACCATCAGATTCCGTCTGCAGATCATAGTGCTCGATCGCTCGGTTGCATATGGAAACAGCTAGAACCACAGGTCAGTCAGAGTAGACGTCGCCCTGTCGTCCTATGTTGTCTGCCGTTTTTTACACCGTGCGTTTCTGTGCCGTCCTTTCTTCCCGGTCCAGACCTCCGTATGGTCACCTATTTGATTTCCGGTTTTTCCTTCCTTTCTGTTTTCTTGTCCTCAGTCCTCGCATCTGTTGGGTCCTTGTTTGCTGTGTTATCCAGCTCATGTCCTGGGGGTCTTGTATCAATTTGAAGTTGGAATTCTACGAGGTGGAGTTGTAGTTCTACGTGGTGGAGTTGTAGTTCTTGTAGGGGGCGATGATCTTGTTAACTGGATCGCTTTGGTCAGGACGCTTGATAGCGGTTGTAGTGATTTTGCGGTATTTCTCCCTGGCCCAGTCTTCTTTTTCCCTGTATTACCTTTCCTTCCCAAATCTGGAGAAAAAGTCGTCCTGCTCCCCTGTGCTCTTTAGCTTCAGCCCGTAGCAATTAAAAGATCTAAACCCCTTTGGGCGAGAGCGGGAAACATCTGCGTCGCTAACGTCGTGGATACTACTTATCGGTTGCTTGTTGCTCTGCGCGCTGTCAACTTTAGTGTGTACCTTAACCAAATATGAATGGCTGAATGGTCGCACACGTTGTAAATTCAAAATATGTAACTAACAGCCTTACAATTCCTTGTCGACCAAGCAACAAGTAAAACAAAAATTAAGAAAAGACCAACCACCGCTGCCACATTGGAAAACTCTGCGAAGCTGAAACTATGTTTTAGAGAATAGAGCACCTCTTGGAGAAGATTAGGGAGGGAAAGGTAATGGAAATTTTATATTGTACCAATTTCTTATTACATAGAGCACATTTGCGACAATGGTACAATTCAAGAAAAAGAAGAAAAGAAAAAAAACGTCGAGGCGACGAGGATAATAACAGGTACAACCAAACATTTATCCCAGTACTCCTGTAATTTGAAACTGAATTGGAAGGCCTAAATTCTGGCCGTTACAAGCATAAATTGACTGAGTTCTTTAAAAAAAAAAAAACACGGAGTAGTTCATGTAAATCTTAATATCATTCTATTCCACTCGACCTCCAATGTATAGATCATGATTTCTCAGTAATATGTTTTTATTCTCTACTATTGGAATATGTATTGTAGATAACTATTTCTCAGTAATAAGTTTTTTCTTACCCTGTACGATTCATATAAATAACTTATTACTTGTAGAAGTAAGAAACAACCGTTCAAAGTCATCTTGAATCGAGAAAAAGAAATCACCCCTTTTGTTGGTTTCCTATATCAAAGGTCATGCAGGCTAAGCTCACAAACAAAGTGTAGCAGTTAAACGAAGACTTAAATTCGATTCATGTATCCAATTATAAGTATTGTTCCTGCGGTGAAACAGAAGGCAAAAACACTGATTCAGACCAGACAGTTTGCAATGGAGGCCAGTAAACAGGCCGCAATACACTGATTCAGACTAGACAGTTTGCAACGGAGACAAAACACCGATTTAGACCAGATAGTTTGCAATTGAGACCAGTAAACAGACGGCAAAAGACACTGATTCAGACCAGAGAGTTTACAATGGAGGCCTGTATATACAAGGGATCAGCCTTGGTTGAACTGGCACCCCATAGAAAAGAGTCATGTACTCTCAGTCGCCTTAGGGCACGGAAATTCGGGCAAGCCCATACGCTGAGCAACTAGCAGGTACGTCATAACCTTTGATCTTGTTTTCAAAAAATCTCATGGTGCTGATAATAGCAAAACATTTGGATTTATGTTCTGATCAGAATAATATCGTCGAAAGACATTAACAACTTTCAAAGGGCGAAACAAAATTATAGCAACTGTATACTAATGACTTTTAAAGGGCTGAAGTAAATCGTAATTATATATAGTTACTTTTAAAGGGCGGAAATAAATCATAACTATATATAGTAATTCTCAAAAAGAGATGAACTAAATCATAATAAGTATATACTTGTGACTTTCAAAAGACAGTCAATCCTAACATCATATATGTGACTTTCAAAGGGACAAAATAAACCATAGTTTAACTATATACCAGTGTTATCCTTCACCCTCATTTGTGCATCAGAGACTCACCCCAACAAAAAATTAATTTGACACTCATTCTGGTACCAAAGTTTGTTTTTCACTCAGTCAGACTCCCAGTTCTGACACCAAGGTGATTTTCGACTCGCAATCTTGCGCCACGAGGAAAAGATTGATATACTATTGTCTTTCAGGAAGACAAAATAAATCATAACTACATACTTGTAACTTTCGATGGGACGTGGTAAATCATGACTATATATTTGCGACTTGTAAAGGGCGTACATAAATCTTTGCAATAGACAATTCCCGAATGACGTCATCAGCAGCCATATTTGCGGTATGCTGGCAGATTTGCCGATGAGTTTATATGGTGTTTGGAAGTTGAAATAAATTCATTGACTCTCAAGATACTGTTACAAAAATACATACATAGACAGAACGCAAATCTGGTTTGCTGTTAGTATCTATATCTGTAATTTATAAGTTGATTTTGCATCAGTGTGCCTTGTTCCAAATGGTTAGTTTTGGTGGTCGCATATAGGAGAAACTGCCAGGTTGCCCATCGTCCAGGTAAAATGGCAGAATGTCGTCTGCTAGTGACCTTATCGGGAAGCATCTATACTATAATACTGGCTTTCAATAAGCGTATATAAATCATAACAAACACTTTTTAAAAATTTTTTTTTACAAATGTTGTAAATTATATCTTGTATATGGAATAGTAAAGCGCATGCAAATGCTAACACAAATAAAAATGTTCCGTGCTTCGGTCCATGAAAGCTTCAGCAGCAGACGACGTCCGAATTAGAGTTCATCGCGATCACTATGGCAGCAACTGCACGTGATGATGACATAACAAACGAAGGAGATGACAAAAGACATTCCTTGCTGGCATGGTGACACTAACTGTCGCCTCCTCCACTCTTTTCTTGTTCGATAGCTGTAAGATACAAAGAAGATCTCTCTGAAGAACACAATTCATTGATTAATATTAAAATGGGATCACATACCAGACCTAGTGATCACATAAACTTACTCTCAAAATATCTGATTTCCAGACCTGAATTTTTAAACAATCAATATAACTGTTTCCAATGCAAAATTGTATCCATTTCTATAGATCTTAACATTTTATGAAGTGTTTTCATTTTGGATAATATAAATGATGCATGTTTAAACTCTTGTGTCAATGTCCATTGTGTGTGGCTCCTCGCAATTATGTGTCATATATCGTCGGTTCATTTGATTATATGATGAATATGCCACATACACTGCTATATTAATGAGTATGCCACATGCACTGCTATAACTTCCAATTTCAGCAAGTAATACATGGTTATTATGCTAACGACACTGCTTATATTAGCTGCCGACTTTAGCGTGTAATACATGATTATACCACACTACTATATATTAACATCCTAATGTAGCGTGTAACACATGATGATTATACCACATTCACTACTATGTCAACTTAACATATAATCGTACCACATTCACTACTGTATTAACTTCCTCCTGTAACATCTAATTCTAACATCTAATAAGTTTATTATATCAAAATTTAAACAGTGGTATGGGGAAAAAGAAGTCTATTGGTATTTTTTACATGTCGGTGTAATGCCTGGAACGTAATGGGCTGTGGCCTTCTCCAGCTCAGTCTTCTATTTCCATGGTGTCTTTCGCATATCACAAGTCAGGTAAATCAATTAATAACTGCTCGCTAAACAGCTAAAGTCTCCCTATCAACTAACATAACATTTGATTCACTCTCGATGACAATGCCATGGAAATTTGCTGTTGTTGCATTTTCTGTAGGATGATCAGGTGTAGGATGACGAGGATAAAATAGCACGATGCGTGCAGGCAATTTATAACATCTTTAATTCCTTCAGTCATCCGGTTGCCCCTGTGCATTGTGTGTACAATTTTAATATTAATCCACATTTAGGACAACACACATTTTCCACGCTGACGCCTACGTGCACTACCTCCTAAACTACCAATTAAAACATAAACCAATAAGCTCAATGCGCACGTGTTCTGCCCAGTTTACTCTAAAAACACGAAAAATCTTGCTGTGAAAATTCATGTCTGTATGACTCTTCGTTAAAGAGGAGTAGCGATATCAAGGTTTACAAGATGACTGTTGTTTGTGCCATATTGCATGTCCGTGGGGCACCATTTTCGTTTAAAATCATTTATAGCAAAGGATAAACGTTATGTGCAACGTTTCATGAAAATTCTTTTAGTAATTTAGGAGGAGAGATAACAAACTTGTACTAACATTCGGAGGTCGACGGACGACAAAGGGCAGACGGACGAAGGATGATGGACAAAAGGCTCTCATACGTTCTATTGATCTATGGCTAGAGGAGCTAATAACCTAACTGACAAAGCAAACGGCGTTTTTCGTTTTGTTTGATGTCTCACGGCACATCAACACCTGAAGGTTATAACGTTGTGAGGCAATTGGAGTACGGTGCCTGACCAAAGACAGCAGGGCAACTGACCATAGCTGACCTGGAGGCAAGACTAAAATCCGGACTCTTCTGGTCGCGATTTGGCATGTTAACCACTAAGCTTCAGCACATCTTCAAGTTCATCATATTACAATCATTTACCTCGATATATTTGTATTGCTCCTATAACAAAGAAGAACCATTCGAATTGATCTCTTTGACCTCAGAATATACTCCTATATCAACCAAACGCTACAGCGGTTTCCATTGTATAGAACCTCTTGAACAATGCCTTCTGGAAGTTGCAGATTTCAATAATCAATACTTCCCATCTAAATGAAGTCTGGGTTCGTCTACTGCAAAGCTTTTCAGTGCTTAAGGTTCTTACAACGAGTCAAAAGCAGTGATTGGTAAACATATTTGCCTGCATGTTTGCATTGTGCAGACAGAAATAAAGAAAAACGGAGACAGACTAACAGAAAACTTACAGGACTAATGAGAGTTTTTGTTTAAAAATGTTTGTATCATAAATAAAACGTTTCAAAAGCCGTTAAAAAGTTGATACTGATTATGAGAGATGTTTACAAAGGACAATTAACGTTATGTTGATGGTAATTATTCGTTGCGATCCAATAAAATAATGTCGCCAGATGTCGGTCGCTTGGAAACTTCGATTGAACATTGCGTGGATGAAGACGGCTACATTTCAACAAAAATCTGTACAATGAGCACGCGTCATCCCAGGATCTGACGTGGAATTTACAATGGAACATTTTAAAGGTATGAAAGGCGCACGAATTTTCTAATCTTAATGCAAGAATCAAATTTCAAGATTCACTGAATCGCCTAAAAGAATACCGTCTGAGTGAACAGCGCGTGTATAATGACCTTTGTTGTATTTGGAAAATATTTGTAAAATAGCAGAGTTTGGTGGTTTCTGATGAGAACAATCTCCTTTTGATTAAATCAAGTATTCTATTTCCATTGTTCCGCTCTTTTTATAACAAGCTTTTTGAAAGCAGAATAAAAGGCCCATATTCAATAAGAGAGGGTAGCCGAACTTTTTTATCAATAGTATCCTAGAATAATTCTCATGAAAAATGAGTATTTTCTTGCAGAGTACGTGTGTGTGTAATTTGGATTTTTAACGTAGCTTTAACAATTTTTCAGTCATATCGCTACGATGTCTGCAGTGAGGCAGTTTATAGTAATGTCGAGCACTGGGGCATCACGCCGCAGACATGTAGCATGATGTCCCACCCAGTCACATTATCCTGACACCAGGCCGACCAGTCCTAACACTAACCTCTTAATGCTGAGCGCCAAGCGAGGCAGCTGTTAGTACCATTTTTGTAAGTCTTTGGTATGACTCGCCCGGGGATCGAACCCACGACCTCCCGCATCCAAGGCGGACGCTCTAACCACTAGGCCACCGGAGTGGTCTCTTGCAGAATACGAACTAAGCAAATGGCGTGAAACGATGAGAGGTTTAGCGCGTAAACCCAAACACTATCTGGCAGTGCACGCAGTTATAGTTTATGTGGTATTTGCGGGGTTGTGGTTGGTTGAGTTAGATTTTTAAGAGGGTAGTTCATTTTACATAAAAAGACCATCTTTATTATTTTTCCAACCACAGAAAAATTGGTCATTTAAACAAAGTGGTGGTATTTCAACTGATTCCGACTCCACCTCCGAAATCCGTAAAGTCCCCCGATCATACATCTTGACTAGGCTCCAAACTTTAATCAAACGTATTCACAACAATTAAAAGGCTTGATTGGTTAAAAAAAAAAGGAATTCAGAAGTTGGATCCGCATTTCTAACTCGAAATGCGGAGTAAAATTTCAAGACGAGGAACTCTGTATGAGTCACTTAAAATTTCAAGACGAGGAACTCTGTAAGAGCCACTTAAAATTTCAACAAAACTTTGAGAAATCACTGGAATACTAGGCATCATGCGAAAAATTTGCTAATCCACGTTGTTAGCTCTTCTGTTGCCTGTTATATCTAAACGTCGAAAAAAACTCAAAATTTGTATAAAAATAAATAATTTGGAACAGATTAAGGACATTTGGTCAAACGAAATATGAAACGCATCTGTTAATTTTTTTTTACCAGTGTCCATCCCAGTACGCCTTTATTGATATATTCCTAATCAATAAAACAGCTGTTTACTGGAACTGGTTTATCTAGACCATTTGGGTATCATAGTTGTGGTTCTGTGGTATGCAAACACACTGTTAACAGTCCTCATTTCGTAGACACTAATAAAGATGCCACCATGCCTAGATATGCAACAGAAAAGTGATTCATTTCGTGGGTCATGTTGGCTCAAGGGCATTAATTTATATCACTGAACAGTTCAAGTAAAACGGCATGCTATAAAGACTAACTAGAAATTCGGTGAAAATATTGTGGAGAAAAAAAATGGGAAACATATATATATATATATATATATATATATATATATATATATATATATATATATATATATATAGTTTTTCAAAGATCTAATCTATTCCGAATGTAGATCCTTTTATTTATTTTAACACTTTACAATTTCAAAATTAAAAACGTCTATTAACTCAGTGGATCAAATATGTATTGTGATGACAAGGAAAAAGAATAGATGCATTCAACTGATGAACTGATGAATGAGTAGTTGGTTTTGATGGAAACAGTGGCACATTTGCGTAAGCGTACTGCTTTTTAAGAAATCGATGCTACTTTCCATGACAACTGGTAACAAAATCGCCCGGTTTGGGTAAATGAGAAAATCTTTACGCAGCTTTATGTGCGAATATTGCTGCAAAACAAGGTCTAAAATATCGAAAGCATGCTGACCCCGTGCATGAATTAATGATTTCCAAAAACGCATGACCTTATGATATCCAAGAGACCCATGAACCTACGATATTCACAGGAACTCATGATATCCAAAAAAAGCATTAACATACGATATCGATGATCTGCAATATTTACTTTCTTGACATGCAACACGGCGAAATATCATTTTCTGATAAGACTGTACGCCAGATATTGATACGAGAGTGAGTTTACATTTGAATCCCCTCAACATTTTTCTTTAATCCTCCATTCTGCTGCTTTGCATTCAATGTATTCATTTTTTCCAACAAAAATAATTATTATCGTAATCCATTTAAGCATTACACAGAATTCCTTAAAGAATTATGCGTGAGAAAAGTGGTCAAATACAAAAGGTTATGACAAGTTTACAAATAGTTTTGGTTTTTTTTTTTAATGTTTGTAGTTCCTGGGGGAGACAAGGACAGAAATAATAAAAGAAAACTAACCATCGATGTCGTTAGATCTTTAAAAATAGGTGCGTGTCCAACTTTCCAAGTTTCAACTTTATACCTTTATAAAAAGACGTAAATTATATGATGAATACATTTATTTTTCCTCGAAAGAAGCATGAAAAAAGCAGAATGGAAGTTTCCACAACCGAATTAGTATTGATGGATAGCTTTGCTATTAGCATTCATATTTCTGGAATACCTTTCAAAGAGATTTGTCCTACATTTCGCCAACTTTCTCCACAACAGAGACAGTATATCAACCTTAATTTCACGAAGGTTTCCAGTTGTTCTCACTTTTAGGCAATATTTTAACAATCATCAAGTTTCTCTGTAAGTAAGATATATCAATTAATCCGATGTAAAAGCGTGTACGTCAAATGGGATTTTAGGGAAATTAAAACGCAGGACTGGAACGACAATATGACTAAGAAATTACAATAAATACGCCTGAATTCGATGTGATATTAAGGATGAATGGTATGCTCTGAATTCTGCATTATATATCCAATCCTTAAATCATGCAAATGGTTGATTGAATTTAGAGTGTTCGGGGCTGAGGCGGTCGATACTCTCTCCTCCACCCCCTTCCTGTTTCTCTAATAAAATGGTACAATTGTCAATTCAAGAATATACAAGTATAAAAAATTTTAAGCAAGTGAAATACCCTATTAAACTCGGTCACTTTTGTTAAAAATAAAGAGTCTGTCGATAAAATAATCGCATGAATTTTAAGGAGAAATGAAAAGATGGCATAATGATTTGCCAATGCAGATTCGGACAGGGTGTTTAATATGGACTTGATCTAGTAATTTGAGAATGAGTAAGCAGATGTGAACAGAAATGATATTGAGACAAAATTGTATTCAACCACACCGCTGTAATTCAAGCGATCTATTGTGGTTAAAAACACAACATAAAATTCCTTATACGACTGGATTTAACTTACAAGCCTGCACAATAGACAATAACTTCCTGCACTAAGAAACAGGAAATAACAATCTAAATACCTCTTATACAAAAGAAACGTGGTTGAAAGAGCACCGTAGTTTTGCATACATTTAACAGGATATCGCAATCTCACTTCAAATAATTATGAAAAAGGAAGTCAGTACAAGTTAAAAATCAAATGAAGCTAAAGTTCAAATGACAAGTGCAAGCCTATTTGTCTGGTTTTTGTACCACCAATTGTGATGATGATTAATACACTGAATATAAAAGGAAATAGGTCAAGAAATTAGCGGAAGACTATTCCTGCAAAATCACCTGACTAGTAAACTGTGACAAACATAATATGTAGAAACGTGTGAAAATATAATTAACTGGCAAATAAAATTAACCAGAAAAAGACTGGTAGAGTTCGCACGTATGAACAAATATTGATTAGAAGAAGACATGTTGTTGGCGTTGCGGATAGTAGTGAGTCATGTGAACCATTACCAGTTGCCAATGGAGTGCAGGCTCCAACCCTCTTCAGTGTGATATTCTCCGCCATGCTTACTGATGCCTTCAATAACCATGACGCTGGAATTGACATCAGATACCGAACTGATGGACACACACACACACACACACACACACACATACACACACACACAATCAATCAATCAATCAATCAAGAAGACATTGGTGATTCATCAACCTGCACCAGGAAAGCCTTACTTAAAGACTACCATCACAGTCAATGGCCAAACCCTCCTGGCAGTGGACACTTTCAATGATCTCGGCAGCACATTGGCATGTTCAGTCCAGTAGTACGATGAAACCAGCGCCAGAATTGCTAAAACATTCGCTACTCTAGGAAACTGATGAGGATATGATGGCAGAACAGGGTCCCAGACACTCACAAAGACAGGCATTCCACGCATCCATATTCTGCTGATGAAATCAAAATTGAAGTGCACGGGCCAAGTGGTGAGAAATAAATGTTTCAAAGATTTCCTCAACTCATCCTCGAAACACTTCAACATTGACCGAGTCTTGGAAAGACTTCACACAGGATCGCTAAACCTGGACGTGCTGCATCCATACTGTAGCTACATATGTTGAAAGGAGAACTACACAAGCAGCGCAGAAACACGTGCAAAGTAAATCTCAGAAAAGCAACAAGTCCTCTATAGATCTAGCAAACCCTAGTGTACCATAGTCAGTTCAAAGCATAAAATCAGCCACTCACGTACTCAAAAAAGATAAAACAGTCGGTGATGCCATGCCCATCTTCGAGCTCTTACGACGAATAATAACAGAATAAGACGTTTTTGCTAGATTTTGCAATTGTGTGCAAAGGAAATTGTTACAGTAAATGAAGTGCTAAAGGTTTTTTTAAACAAATGTCCATTATTGTCTTGAGGGACGATTAAAAAGAATGAAAACGTGTACAACACGTAGCGGAACAAAAATCTGCTTAGTATACAGTTTAATCGCGTTGAAAGTCCAAAAGTAAATTCCATACATCAGAATTACTGAAGGAAAAAAAAAACGATTGGAAATTAGACCTTGGGAAGAAATGTGAGCACATTTATGGTTAAGAATTTTGCTAAATAGATAACACTTACATACATATTGTATGTCTAATAAGTATTATCTCCATATCATATGACCAAAACAGATAATCATTGCTTCCGTATCATATGACCAAACCTGATAATCCTTGCTTCCATATCATATACGGCCAAAACTGACACCGCTAACGCCATATTTTACTATCAAAACAGATATCACTTACCTCTATATTTAATGACCAATAGCACTTTAACTCTTTATTTCATGACCAATACCTCGCACCTCCATATCGTATGACCAATAGGTCATACCTCCATAACGTATGACCATAACCTCTATCATCCATATGGTATAACCAGTACCTCTTACCTCCATATCGTATGACCAGTATCTCTTACCTCCGTATTTTATGACCAATACCTCTTACCTCCATATCGTATGACCAATACCTCATATCTACATACTGCATGACCAAATGAGAGACCCCTTACCTCCTCGCTGTATGACCAAAAACGATACCTCTTACTTCCACATTGTATAACGAAAGATGTGTTTATGGTACAATGTTGCGGAAGAAAGCATACTATTACTTACTTTCTTTTGATGGCAGTGGGTTCTTTTCAACTGTGTTAGTTTTTTTCAACTTGGATTTATCAAAAGTTTCTACTTCTGCGAGATCTGGCTTATCACTCATGTCTGCAATGAGAAGGACACAGATTACAATCAGAACGGAAAGAGAAAGTGCGCGCGGAGAGAGAGAGAGAGAGAGAGAGAGAGAGAGAGAGAGAGAGAGAGAGAGAGAGAGAGAGTTTCCAGCCACTCTGCATAAGTCGTTAGAGCGATGCAAACAAGTTAAACTAGAAGAAGCCAATGATAAAGGGTGCGTATCGTGTCTAATGTATGAATGAACAGTTCACATATTAACAGGTATATTCAAATCAATGTATGAGAATAGTTCATATATTCACAGGTATATTCAAATCAAGGTATGAGAATAGTTCATATATTCACAGGTATATTCAAATCAATGTATGAGAATAGTTCATATATTCACAGGAATATTCAAATCAATGTATGAGAATAGTTCATATATTCACAGGTATATTCAAATCAATGTATGAGAATAGTTCATATATTCACAGGTATATTCAAATCAAGGTATGGATATAGTTCAGATATTCCCAATTTTATTGAGCAAATGTATCGGCAGAAATGAAATGCAACATAAATCCACAATATTGTTACAAAAGTAGATGATATCATCATGTCTCCACAAAAAATAGGTGCATACTCGCGTAATAAATTGCTAGCATTGACTAGAAATAAAATTGCTTTTAAACTGGCCAATCCATCATGAAGCTCTAAGAAAAAAATGTAAGAAAAGAAAGAAAAGAGGTACACGAAGGTTTTCTGTCAACATGTTGGTTAAATTAGAGAGGACTGACTTTGGAATTTTACCTCTGCGCCGTACGAGAAGGCGCGATGCTTTGATACATCATACGAACAGTACGCCAGAAGAATGTGCGAGGAAGACAAGTTACATTGGTTTACACGTAAATGTATTACCTTCCACAGGCCCTCAGGACAATATAAATGGAGTTAGTACTGTAATATGAGATTGCGATGAAATAGTATGCAAAGAGAATTATTAATGAAAGACCATACTACATACCAAAGCATCAGAAAGGGTCAAAGGCCATACTACGGACCGGTAGTAAGTAAGTACGGGTGTGATTTTTAATCAACCGCTCTGGTGGCTTAAGTGGTTAGAGCGTCCGCCTAGGATGGGTAGGTTGCGGTTTCGAATCCCGGCCGAGTCATACAAAAGACTAATAAAATTGGTACTAGCAGCTGCCTTGCATGGCGCTCAGCATTAAGAGGTTCGTGTTATGACTGGTCGGCCTGGTACCAGGATAATGTGCCTGGGTGGATCATAATGCATCATGTCTGCGGCATGATGCCCCAATGCTAGACATCACTATAAACTGCCACACTGCAGTCATCGTAGCGATATGACTGAATTTTTTTTTTTTAAAGCTACGTTAAAAATCCAAATCACACACACACACACACACACACACACACACACACACACACACTCCTTGTGATACTTGCATCATCTATGTAATAATTTTATTATTATCCTTTGATAATTATTACAAACAGGATTGTATATGCTTCATAGCTAATTTCTCCTAATGTAAGTTAAAAATAAATCACATAATCACGATGCTTTTAATTGCAAAATAAAAGAATACTATTTAAACTCAAACTAGGTCAAAGACCATACTACCGACCATAGTATAAGTAAGGTGTTATTTTTAATCAAAGACCAAACTTCGGACCAAAGTATTAATAGGAGTCAAAGACCATACTACGGACGAGAGTATCAGTTAGGTGTTATTTTTATTCAAAGACCAAACTACGGACGAAAGTATCAGTATGGGTCAAAGACCATGCTACGGACCAAAGTATCAGTAAGGATGTGACTTTCAATCGAAAACCATACTACGGACCAAAGTATCAGTAAGCGTGTAACTTTTAATCAATGACCATACTACGGACCAAAGTATTAGTAAGGGTGCGACTTTTAATCATCAAAGACCATACTGCGGACGGACCAAAGTATCAGTAAGGGTCAAAGACCGTACTACAGAAAAAAAACACGATTTCACTAACTGGACTGTTACACTCGTTGAAACTGATGTGAAGGGAATACGCAAGAGACGACGAGGAAAGTGTGTGCATGTGTGCTTGGGGTTGGTGTTCTTATGCCAAACTGCTTTGAAACATCTTGAGATATATATGTTAACTTACATGTGAATACTATAAGATACGTACTCTTTCTCGTACTCATCTACCTTTCTTGTCGACATTCATCTACCTTTCATGTCGACACTCATCAACCTTTCTTGACACTCATCTACCATTCTTGTGGACACTTATCTACCTTTCTTGTCGACACTCATCTGCCTTTCTTTTAGACATTTTTAATGTAAGCTTCATATTAAATCATAGCTTGATGGTGAAGTACCAACAATATGCCAGGATTTAATTTTAAAAAAAAGAAAGTCCGGCAAACAGAGACTTTTAGATGTGGCATAATTCCTAAAGGTTCTATTAATAAACTAGTCAAAAGGAAAGAATTATTAAGAAAAGATTAAACGTCAATCTGGATGCCTCTCAGTGTTCTACTGAAAACAAGATTTATACGCTGTATATAATTATAAGTAGAACTACTTCGAGCTGGTTTGTAAAGGCATCTCTTTCATAGAGTAGATTATATTCCAAGGAAAGTCAAGTTCAGTGGTGCAGACGTTACTCGCGCCTTTAACAATCCGTGCAGCTGGCGTCTGGCCCACAGAATGACATTCGTCTGCTATTTTTTACTTCCGCTCATTATATGGTAATGACAGTAGTATCAAATGGCCGATGCAAACGTCTGGCCTTTCAATGATAACATTCTAAGCTAATTCACCGAAGTAATCCAAATCATGCTAAAATGCCTTCTGTCCTCATAACAAACTCTCGCACAGTTACCAGTTCAAGTATATCGACTCTATATATTGGGGGCTGGGGTTCTTTAAACACACTCTTTATTCATTGAATAGATTAAATAACCAGTCAAACATATCTTAAAACACATTTTTCACTGATTGAAAGATTAAATAAACCAGTCCAATATTATCCTTCGGCAATGAAACTGGAGCATTTGATGCAATGAATAAATTTTCCCTTTCAACGCGCATTGTCCATTATGTTTCTACCAGGTATACTGTTGTTCATGTCGGTGTTTCCGGGGGTGGGGTGGGGTACAAGATGAGCACTGATTATGAAACTACAATATATTATACTGCAGTACCCAATTTCACTAAGCACGACAAGTAAAATGCGTTAAAATTACCTGACGCGGCTCCAAGAGACAGAAGTGTTGTTTACAGAGAGCATGAAATCTTTTGACGACTTTTTTTTTACGGGAATAATTTATTTCTCCTAATCACACTCTATAAAGGCATTCATGATACAAATTAATTGGAGCGTTGTAATATCCTTACACCATAACGACTCTCTCTCTCTCTGGATCAGACGTATCTACAAGTATGAATTAATGAATTGGTTTGTCACCTCTTTCGACTACTATTAATACCGTTGCTGTTGCTTCTTTTTAGGGCGCCATTTACATTTTTTATAAGAATGTTTTAAACAGATTTTACGTATGACGTTTGTTATATACCGACTATTTACGACTGGAATTCAAGATGTTTCAGTTTTACACAGCCGATTGTATTGTATATATAGTACTATATTACTTTAATATATATTAATTTGATTGGCGTTGCACATAATGTTAACGGGCACGACTGTGCAAAGGTGATCCCTTTGAAAATAGTAAATAATTTGATCAGTAGATGCGGCCAAACCGATACTTCTGACCCCCTCCCCCTCCCGCTGTAACTTCTTAAATATGTCATTTTGATCTTTTTTATGTTGCAAAAAATTAAAAATGATCCAAGTTATCCACTAGAATCAGACTACCTTCCAATCCAGACTAATTTTCCAGAGTGCAATTAGTCGGTCCTAATTTGGAAATATGTTTGTAGATTTTGTAGATAGTGTTTACGCGCATCCCTTTATCGATACCTTGGCATGATTTGTTTAGGGTCAACAGTAAAGTAAGGGGAAGCGTATTCCTAGTGATACCTGTTGAGAATTGTATGATTCACAAACAATACATCGAACTAGATGGTCATATGATAATTATTTTTTTTGATAAAAAGTCTTCCTTCAAAAATAATAATAATAATAATAATAATAATAATAATAATAATAATAA
>JAECUM010009744.1:0-100473 GCA_016617855.1 Megalonaias nervosa | reverse complement strand
TATATTTCTGTGTGTGTGTCGATCGTCGGAGTCTATATTTTTTTTAATTTTTTTTAGGAGAAATAAACATCAAATTAAAGAAAAAATTTGACCACACAAAGGCCAATCCAGACACAGAAACTATATATCAGACAAAACATTATAGCATATACATAGAAAACATGGACGGTAGGAAGATCGTTGGCCGCGATCACTGGAAATAGGGATTAGCTTATGCAATTATCCACAAATATGCCAATGGGTGATAGTACATAATATATAACAAGTTATTAATTTTACAAAATAAAGCTATCAAGTATTGGGAGAGAAGGAAATAAGGGGCCTGTATATACAGGAACCTCAGAGAACGACTCATCCAAGAAAGTAGCAAATTAAGAGAAACCACCGCAACAAAAACGATCATATAAATACATTTTCTTTTCAAACTCTTTTTGATTATTTACGGAAAAAACAATACATAAATATCAGAGGGTGGGAACACGAACACATAAAAGCCTTTGAATGTTTCGAACAAAGAGCCATGGAGGGGGGTGGGACATACTCCAGGCCAATAGCTAATTATACCTAAATGTCGAAGGTGTGTCCACAAATAAAAATTACATTATTCTAGAATATAGATATCTGCAATTAAGTACGCAAATTAGGGACATATATGTCGTCCCCGACTCTGTCGATAATTTCCGAGCTAATGGTAATTGGCGATGTTCGTTACGTTTCATACAAAGAATTTCTAATTGCTTTATTAGCTTAACTTATTTCATTTTGACCCAGAACTTAACTTTGCAATGAATTTAAAAGTCTCTTTAGTTCTAAATTAATTACGTGCTTGTTTCTGGACAGTATTTGAGAGTATTTGGGTATATTTGGACAGTATTTGGGTATATTTGGGCAGTATTTGTGTGCATTTGGGCAGTATTGGGTATATTTGGGCAGTATTTGGGTGTATTTGTGTAAATCGTGCGGCTGGCGTCTTTGGACGTATGTAATCAAAATTGGACTGAAAATCGGATAGGTCTTTGTTTTGTCCGATATCGTCTCTTCTATGATGATGCAGTGTGTCGGAGGTTGTGGAACGGGAGCCTTTCATTGTGATTGCTGCTGTTTCTCGTCAAACTTCTATAGCAGAAAGTTTGCTATTTGAGGTATTGATGCCTGCAGTGCTACAACCTGTTCTTGGGCACACAACTGTGTAAAGATTTTCTATTTGCATTAGTATGCTTTTAAAGCTGAGGGAGGTCTTGCTTGTGCGATCCTCGCCACCACTGGCTGCGAGTCGTGTTCAATATGATCCAGACGTACAGGTTCAGCAACTCTAGCTTGGGATTAAATACCTGACGTGGTGGTTGCTTGAACAGATGAGGGAATATACAGATTTCCTGGGGATTTCGGTTGCGAGATTGATGTGGTCGTTGATCCACGATTGTTCCAATTCGAGTAAAGCAATCAGGACAAGGCGACACTCCGACTGTCTTGCTTTCTGTATCGACTTTCGGAATCAGCGGCTTTGAAGTGTAAGAGCACTGACTGCCTATGTCTTCAGATCTGGGACTGGTGAAACAAAAGTTGAGAGTTTTGCATCCCACCTTCTTGTTCGTAGGTCCACCACTGGTTGATCCCATCGGGCACATACCTGAGTGAATGCCGAAGGATGACGAGACCGTTCCGTTGTTATCAGTTGATTCTTCAGGAAACTGAGTCCGCTAATATAACAACTGAATAGGACAAACTTGGACGTAGATTTGTCATCGAGGAGACCACTTTAAATAATCCCAAACAAGAAAGCAAAGATCTGGGCACTTGGTTCCATCTTGCTGTTCGAGATAAATCACCACACTGGAGTTGTCGGATAGAATGAGAAACCACTTCCCATGTAGATCCTCCTGCCACCGATTAAAAGCTTTCAAAATGGCTTTCATCTCTAGAAATACGGAATATGTGGCCCCCCCCCCCCCTTGTGATTTCTTGAGTTTGTACTTACAGAGGCATATCCGACGTGAGCCAAGTGAGGTTGTCCCATTTTCTGAGACTGAACTTCATATCTGTGCATTGAAAGAGGTTGGCATATCGCCCAGGGGCAAAGTCTCAGCCTCCATTTGGACAACAGAACCATCTGAAATGAGCGCATAAAAAGGCGACCCAGAACCAAGAGGTCTGCTGCCGCATTCAAGAAACCAAGCAGGCGAAGGAATAATCTGGCTGATAGATTGTCTAGTATAAGCAAGGAAGACATTGTATGGATTTTCATTTTTCATTCCTGAAGTAGACTCACTCTGTTTACCAATTGTTGAACTCCATATCAGGATGAAACAAAATGTTGAGATGGTGCGAGGAATGACTGGTCCTGGTTGACATAGAACCAAGGTTGAGAAGGACAGTAACAAGGGATATGTCTTGCTCCAAGATATAATTCAACTCACGTTTTTAATGAATGTCGTCCAGGTAGTATGATGTTGCCACAATGGAGGTGGTGTGGACGTGGGCCGTTATCTGGTCCAGCAAATGTGTGAATACCCAGGGTCCAAAATTGGTGTGGAAAACAGTGTCTTTGTACGCTAATCGCAGGGACATCCTGGAACCCAAGTGAATGGGGACATTAAGATATGCATCTTGCAAATCCACACTGATTGCATAGTCTCTCTCATGGACTGCATTTTGAATCCGCCATGGATTGAATCCAGAATGGAAATCATTGTGAATCGTGGGTCACCAAGGTTGATGACAGGGTAAAGCATGCCGTTTGCATTTGGAACAGAAACAGCATCAAATGAAAGCGTGGAGAATTTACATTGTAAACAACTTCTACCACCCTTTTCAAGAGAAGGAAATTGATTTTTTCCTGCAAGGAAACGGCAATAAATGGGTCGTTGGCGACATTTTTAGCCAAGGGAACACTGGACAAAGGAGAAGATGCACTGAAGGTGATACTGAGTCCCTCAGAAACCACTTTTCATGTCCACAGGGTATTGTGGCGAATCTTCTCCCATTCAACAGTGAAGAATTGAAGCCTTTGCCCTACTGGTATCTTTGATAAGGTTAGCACAAAGGTGATATCATCTTTTGAGATAGGAAGGCTGTAATCGAGAGGAACACTGGCAAAAATGATTGCCCTCTTTTTGTCTCTGGTCCACTTTTGTTTGGGAGAAATGTGGTTTTCGTTGATTGTAGAGTCAGTAGGACTGCTTACCAGTGGTCTGTGTATTAGGTGCAACCTGCGATCTTATTGCCGATTTCCTTGAAAACCCTGCTGCTATAGATAAGGCTGTGATTGAGGGAACTCATCTTGTCAGAGGCTTGTTTCAGATTTCGTCATCCTTACAATTAAAGTGGAGATTATAGGATTAAGGTTGTGAGTGTAGCTTGGCCTTATGGTGATCTTTGAAAAAAGGTGGAGGTAAGAACATTGCATCCTGTTGCACCAGTTGCTAGAGGATGCTTTTATGGCTTTTGCAAGGGTATGTTGGGCAGCTGTTTAAGATGCCGGCCATTCTGGAAAGAGACTCCCATGCATTTCCTGTGCGATTCAGGGTGGAAGAAGACGAACTGTGTTCTACCTGTTGAAAGATTGCTATGAGTTTGCTTTATCACATACCAGACATGCACATATTTAATTACAGCTATAACAATGTGAGGTGATGCAGTCGTGACCCCATGCAGATATGTATCAAGGGTGCCTAAGTGTATGATGGCAAGTGTGTGATAATACTGAAAAGACAGAACTTTACCATCAAAGAACGATAAAGTAGTTGGAAATATAAATGGCGTGTACATCACTTTGAAGAGACTGTACCTCCAACTTGCTTAATGACAGAAACTTCCAGAATACTCATGCTGGATTGTGAGGCCTCTCTTCTGTTGAGAGCATGCAACTTGGCATAAGCATTAGTACTCATTTAAGTATTCACTTGATTTGGTTCCAATCCCTGTATTGAGTCGAGAGCACTCTACATAAATGCCACCTAGGTGGACAGATAACTTCACCTGTCTAGCTAACATGTTTTAGTCTGGCAGGAATGGATCTGTGAGTTAGTAGCAACAGTTTAGTTCTCCTCCTAAGGTATTATGATCAGGTAAAGTATCTGAAGAAGAAATAAAGAATAAACATGTGGTCATGAGCTAAACACATGCACTTAATCTAAGCCAGTACAATCTCTAATGTAGGTCACAGCTGGCTCCTTTGAATGGGTGTAGTACTTACAGAGATGCATACAGTCATTAGTTTAATGATTCAACCTTGAACAATTCTTCAGAAATAAATATAAAACAAAACTGTGACTTACTTTTGTGTTGGTGTAGTACTCACAAAAATGCATCCCCTCACCAAGTTTCAGGATTGTAAGCATATCAGTATTTATGCCAGGTGCAAAATTCATATGTAATCATGAGCTAAATGCAACAACTGAACCAATAAAATATGATATGTAGGTAACAATGACTTTGTCACTAAGGATATGGTACCAATAGAGATGCATACAATTCCCAAGTTTCATGATTCTGCCATGAACAGAGGTCAAGAAATTAACTAAAAATACAAAAAGAATTAAACAAAGTCACTGTGGTGTGAACTGTGGGTCACAGTGATCTGCTTTCATGACGAGAGTGTACATCAAGATTAAACCTAACCAGGAACTTCCTGTCCAGTGGGTAGGTGCTAATAAAAATCACTCCACACTGCTGCCTTGGGCCAGGGATGAAATAAGGGAGAATGTACATATGTATATAGTTTTATATTTGTAAATGCCGATGCTGATGGTAATACAATAACTCCTTTCTACTTCTGTAGAGGCAAGCTAACCAGAAGCCTTCATATTTATCAAATTAATTTTCTCGAGACAAAATCTGTGATGAATGAATGGACAGATGGGACAGGAGAGATAAACACAATAATGTAACACAACATGACTCCTAGATATGGTGGGTGCATGCATAACAGAGATATTTGCCATGACATTATTTAAATACAAAAAAATATAAGTAAGCCTATCTGTTTGAGGAGAATAAACTTGCATAAGCCTCTCTCTGCATGCAGATTATACAAAGAAAAAACTTTCTTTCATGCCTAACTTACATAACCAGTATTGGGTCTTTTTCATGCACAAGTAGATAGTAAAGTACTTAAGTCACAGTGTCTTCCTGTAAGTTGAGAAAAAAAAAAACTTTTTATTTGATGGAAAAAATACAAAATGCTTTCTTGATTTATTTTATTTACAAAGCTACCTAACATAACATAATATACTATAGATATTGTTATTCAATTTGCAGTAAGAATGACAACTTAAAAATAGAATTGGGCAGTGAAATTCCACTACATTTTAGAGCATATGATACAGTTTATATCCACAGTTACAACTGCATATTATGAGCTTTAGATAAGACTACACATACTATAATAGCAAATATAAAAGGAATTACTGTTGGACCAGTCATGAATAATTGAAAATTGAATGAAAAGCACAATGCATTTGATAGATTTTTTAAAAGTAAGGAGAAGATAATTTTCTTGGTCTGATCAATTCATCATTAAACTTTACATTTAATGAAAAGCAGGATCCTACAAAACCCAGAAAAGGATATTTAAATGTTTTAAACACACTATCAAGGTTCTTTGAGTAACCATGTAACTGTATTAAGTTAATCCAATTACAAAATACTTGTGACAGATAATACTCTATGAGCTGACAGTGGCTTATAGGTTAGGTCCAACTGCAAACATCACAAACCCTGATCTGCCATTGCATAATGTGCAGACAGATAAGCATCTATGTTGTTCGTTCGACAGATTACTCATAACAAACAGTACAGAACCAGATCTGTTGGAATATTATGCAACTGCAGATCTGGGTCTATGTAGTTATAGTTGGATTTGACTTATAAGAGTATATATGGTAATAAGATTGTCACAATAACATTATCAAGTTGGCAGCATAACTATCTAAGGCAGCCTTCAATGTCTACGTTAACATAGTGAACTTTTCAGAAAAAAAGTTGAAAAATTAAATCTGGAAACTGTAAGTCTGCACATTTAAATCACAATGCTAAGTAAGATGCCAGAATATGCTATCTCTTGGCTTAAAATTACCACTATCATGCAGATGAAAATAAAATTTTAAGGAAGATTTGATAATGGATTCAAACTTTTTTAATATCAATACCTAAAGATGTGCATGATCTGTGACTTTTTGTGATGACAGTTTCATGCATGGTGATGGAAAAATGTCCTGAACTTACATAAAAAGCTTTTATTGATACATATTTCATATTCTTACTTAAACCAGTTAAAAAATACTCCTGTTAGGGGTTAATATAATCTGAGATATCATCTAGATATACGATAAAGATAAAAAACACAATAAAAGTTTCCGTTGAATATCAACAACTTATTCAACAACTGAGAAGGAGGATGTATCATCCATTAACTGTGGAAGTGGTTCATTACCCCATATATTAGGGAGGTTTTTATCATCTGGTTGACAATTGGGATCTTTGTAAGTGAGGTATATTATTCCTCGAACTCTCAATGTCGACATTTCTTTCATCTAAAAATGAAAAAATGTAGTCATTTTAAATAAACACTAGACTATAAGTCCTTTACTTACAAAGATAAAATTCACATAAATATCGCTAACTGGAGAGAATTTAGTCAGAAAGAAAAGAACAAGAGTCCCTTGAAGGGAATGATGCTCTACTGGCTGAAAAGAATTTCCTGGTATTCACGCTAAGACAATTTCATTCTTTTAACTGCAAAGTGTTGAAAACATCTTTGATATTCTTCAGTGATAACAAGATTTTAAAAATCAGCTTCTGTGGTGGATGTATGGGATGTCAACTTTACACCATTTCATTTAGAAGCAACATAGCGCCATAAAAAGTCATCTTGTCGAAACCCTATCTTGACTTGATTTTCCATTCAGAAAGAGCAATGATAAAAAGATTTTCAAGATGAACGCCATGGTTGCTATATTCGATATCACATTGGTTCCATTTCTATTTAGTACCAACAAGACATTATAAGAAGTCTTTTGGCGAAAGCCCAGGTTGATATGACCAGCCATCTAGAAGTGATAACAAATCAAGATGGCCGTTGTGACAGCAATATTATAAGTCAGATTGACAACATTTTAATTTATGACCAAATCAATAAATTAAGGCTTTCCATGAAAACCCAATGCTATGACCATTTATTCAGGATAAATAACAAGATTTTCAAGATGGCCACTGTGACAGGCATACTGAATGCCTGAATGACATCATTAGGAACAACAAGACATCATAAAAAGTTGTTTAGTCAAACCTCCATGTCCATTCAGGAAGAGTGGTGACAATATTTTCAAGGTGGCCATACTGGCCACCAGATTGACATCACATTCATTCTAAACCAACTATACATCATAAGAGATCTTCTGGTGAACAACCCATGGCAATGTTACTTTTCATTCCGGAGGATTAGCATAAACAAGATTTTCAAGACGGCCGCTTGGCAGCAATATTGGAGTTCTGAGCAGCCCAATTTTCATTTAGAACCAACTAGACATCATAAGTAGTGTTCTAGTGAAAACCCCATGTTGACATGACCATACAATCAGGAGAAAGATTTTTAAGATGGCCACTTTGACAGCCATATTCGATACCAGATCAGAACTATTTTCATTTAGGACCAACTTTATATCAGAAGAAGTCTTGTAATGGAAACCCCATGCAATAACAAGATCTTCCAGATAGCTACCATAGTGGCCATATTGGACATCAGATCAATACCATTTTCATTTTGGACCAACTACTTCTGGTGGAAACCCAAGGCAATATTGCTTTTCATTCAAGATTTGAAAGATGGCATTTTCATTTAGGATAAACTAGACCATGGGATGAATGTGTGTGTGTGTGTGTGTGTGTGTGTGTGTTTCATGGCAATCCTCCAAGTACTTTAGGAGTAGAAGCTATAACAAACTTATGGTAATGGACAAATCACAGATAACAACCAACGAACCATCCCATAAGCTTCTTCTGGTCTATGACCAGTAGAGCTAAAAACTCAACAGAAATTTAAGAAGTGCAACCAATTTATTAGAATATTTATGTCTGATATTAAAGATCTGCACGTATTTTGATTCCAACAGCGTATTAAATAAATTCAGAAATCATTTTATTTTTGGAATTTGAAATTTTTTAATTTCAAATAACCAATTGTATAGATAGTACAAGTTCCATACTGTATGTTATGAAGTGACATTCTAACCTTACTCTAGTATAATGTAAAATGCTGTATGCTTATACCTGTACAAGATTCTTTCTAAGCTTATTCTTGTATAGGGTAATACACCCATGTACAGGCTGAAACTTTCTAACCTTACTCTGGTACAGGGTAAGACACCCATGTACAGGCTGAAACTTTCTAACCTTATTCTGTCCTGGCAGAGGGTAAGACACCCATGTACAGGATGAAATTTTCCAACCTTATTCTGAAACTGTCTCCATACACATGTATAGTCTCAGGATGCTTGAAGATAAAAAAAAAATCCTTGGATTGATATATAAGACATTACCTCACAACATACTATATGATTTTGTTACAAAGTGTTGTTGTACTTTAATAGCCTGTGCCAGAATAAGTCTAGAAAGTATCATATTATGCAAGTATAAGACTAGAGTGTCTTACCCATTACCAGAATAGGGCTAGAAAGTCTAACCTAATACATATATGAGTAGGGTGTTTTACCCTATATCAAAATAAGGTTAGAAAATATCATCTCATACAAGTAAAAGACAATGGGTCTTATCCTATACCAGAATAATGTTAGAAAGCCCCATCTTATACATGTTTTCCAGATGTTGATAACTAAGCATGTGTGAATTCGTGTTTAATGATACAGTAGGTACCTCTGCTATATGGTGCCAATCGAAGTTCTAAAACTAAAATAAAACTAAAAATGAAGCACTGCACAAATACTTTCAGAAGATAAAAAGAGGCACTGAATGATAAGAAGTTAAAGATTGCAAAACAACCTGTAATGATACAAAAGAAGGAGTTTTGACTTGAATGCACGTTGTTAGTATGTTTCTTCTCATTGGCACCATATAGCCATTATTGTACCTGTGTTGTTAAACTCTAACACATACATACACAACTGTGCACAAATATTAATTACTGAGCATTTTAAGGATGTATTTTTTCTTAAAAATCTACTGCATATAACCATTACAAGAATAACTAAATGCTGGACAGAAAGATAGATGGATTACAAAATGAACACTTTCAAAAAATAGAAGCAACATGTCTTCTTCAACTGCTATATTGTGATAACACATTTTCTATCAAGAAAACATATAAATGAAACTTTATTCTTCACAATAAACTCATGATTATGTTACAAAGAAACTGTTCTACAAAAAATACAGTGCATGTATGGCACCAAGCTGAAATGTAGACAACCATTTATTACAATACAGACTACTAATTTACCAGTATCATGCATTTATACACACAAAATTCAATGTCAACAGCAGACACGTTATTGACATATGAGGTACCTAAGCAAACTGTATGCATATGTATTCACACTGTCTCAATGTCAGCAACAGACATAAGGGATGGGTAAGCAAAGTGTAGGCATATGCATTCACATTGTCTCAATGTCAGTATCAGACATAAGGGATGGGTAAGCAAAGTGTAGGCATATGTATTAACATTGTCTCAATGTCAGTATCAGACATAAGGGATGGGTAAGCAAAGTGTAGGCATATGTATTCACATTGTCTCAATGTCAGTATCAGACATAAGGGATGGGTAAGCAAAGTGTAGGCATATCTATTCACACTGTCTCAATGTCAGCATCAGACATATGGGATGGGTAAACAAAGTGTAGGCAAATGTATTCACATTGTCTCAATGTCAGCAACAGACATATGGGATGGGTAAACGAAGTGTAGGCATATGTATTCACATTTTCTCAATGTCAGCATCAGACATAAGAGATGGGTAAGCAAAGTGTAGGAATATGTATTCTTATTGTCTTAATGTTAAGATTAGACATAGGGAAGCCCAAGTGGCTGAGTGGTCTAAAGTGCCACCATTACTGATCATTGCCATCGCACCTCTGTCTGAGTGGGTTCGAATCTCCAGATCAGCCAATGTGGATATGTGAGAAAGCTTGCCAGTAGCTTCTCGTGGGTCAGTGGTTCTTTCCAGGGTTTTCCCGGGTTCTTCCTCCACCATTTATACTGGCTGCCATGTATAGCCTACCTTGTGCTGAAAAATGGCGTTAAACCCTACAATAACAACAACAACAAAAAGGGATGGATAAATAAAGTGCAGGAATATGCATTCCCATTGTTTTAGCATCAGTATCAGACACAAGAGATGAATAAACAAAGTTTAGGCATAGGAATTCTCATTGTCTTGATGTCAGTATCAGACATAAGTGGTGGATAAGCAAAGTGAAGGCACATAAATACTTATTGTTCTAAAGATCTGATGTAAGGGATGGATAAGCAAAGTGTAGACATTTGTATTCTCATTGTTCTAATGTTAAGATCAGACATAAGCAACGGCTAAGCAAGGTGTAGGCATATGAATTCTCATGGTCTTAAATGTCAGTATCAGACATAAGGGGTGGATAAGCAAAGTGTAAGCATACATATTCTGGTCTTAATGTGAAGATCAGACATATGGGATGGCTAAACAAAGCAAAGGCACACATATTTTCATTGTCCTAATCTTAAGATCAGACATAAGGAATGGCTAAACAAGGTGCAAGTATATGTACTCTCATTGTCTGAATGTCAATATTAAACATAAGGGATGGCTACACAATATGTAGGCATATGTACTCTCATTGTCTGAATGTCAGTATCAAACATAAGGGATGGCTACGCATCATGTAGGCATATGTACTGTCATTGTCTGAATGTCAATATCAAACATAAGGGATGGCTAAGCTACATGTAGGCATATGTACTCTCGTTGTCTTAACATCGGTGTCATACATAAGGGATTGATAAGCCAATGGTTCCCAAACCCTAGGTCATGAGCCAAATCAGGGTCACAAGGATGTCCTGCAGAGTCATGGAGGGTCGCCAGGATTTTTTTTTTAAGTTAGGAATCCTTATCAACTGGTGGAAATGGGTTCATGAGGTTCAGAGGAACTATCTTTTAGGGTCACACACAAAATTGATTGGGAACCACTGGGCTAAGCAAACTGTAGCCATATGTATTATCATTGTCCTAACGTTAAGATCAGACATAAGAGACAGCTAAGCAAAGTGTATGCATATATATTCTGTTTGTCTTAACATAAGTATCAGACATTAAAAAAAGAAACAAGCAAACTGTAAGCGTATGTAACATCATTGTCCTAATGTTAATTATCAGACATAAGGGATGGCTAAGCAAAGTGTAGGCATATGTATTCTTATTGTCCTAATATTAATATTTGACATAAGAGATTGAAAAACAACATGTAGGCATATGTACTCTCATTGTCTCAATGTCAGTATCCATCATAAGTTAAGCAAAGTGTAGGCATGCATATTCTCATTGACCTAATGTTAACACCAGACACAAAATGACTATTAGTAAGCAAAGCATAGGCATATGTATTATCATTGTCTTAATGTCAGTATCAGATACAAGAGATAACTAAGCAAAGTGATGAAACAGATAGTCTCACTGTCCTATGTTAACATCAAACATAAGCAATGTCTAAGAAAAGTGTAGGCATGTGAATTCTCACTGACCAAATGTTAAGTGATCAGGGCCATAGAGAGTAATCACAGGCCCTGGGGTAAGAAACACCTGGGCCTCTCCTAGTTTTTGTTCAAACAAAAATTTTTTAAAATAAAATTAAGAAGTGTTGTTTGGTCCGGGCCCCGTTATATATCCCTGGTTGCACCCCCCTCTTGTCAGACCTGTAAATGATGGCTAAACAAAGTGTAGGCATATTTATTATCATTGTCTTAACGTCAGTATCAGACATAAGTTGAGTGTAGGCACACATATTCTTATTGTTAGAATGTTAAGATCAGACCTATGGGATGGCTAAGCAAAAGTGAAGGCATATGTATTCTCATTGTCTCTACATCAGTATCAGACATATGGGATGGCTAAGCAATTTAGTTAAGACACAAATTCTCATTGTCCTAATGTTAAGATTAGACAAAAGAGAGGGCTAAGCAAAGTGTAGGCATATGTATTATCAATGTCCTAATGTCATTATCAGACCTAAGGGATGGCAAACAATGTGTAGGCATATTTATTCTCATTGTCCTAATGGCAATATCAGACATAATGGATGGCAA
Organism: Megalonaias nervosa; assembly: GCA_016617855.1. Taxonomy (NCBI): domain Eukaryota; kingdom Metazoa; phylum Mollusca; class Bivalvia; order Unionida; family Unionidae; genus Megalonaias; species Megalonaias nervosa. Next base: position 88,185 of record JAECUM010009744.1, on the reverse strand, counting down.
ACAAAGTGTAGGCATATGAATTCTCATTGTCTTAATGTCAATATCAGACACAATGGATAGCAAACAAGGTGTGAACAAATGTATTCTCATTGTCTTAATGTCAATATCAGACATAAGGTGTGGCAAATAAAGTGTATGCATATGTATTGTGTTCATATCAATATCAGACACTAGGGATGGGAAACGTGTACACATATGTACTGTCATTATCTTAATGTGAATATAAAGATAGTAAGTATAAATACAGTGCCCCATATAAAACCTTTTCTATCTGAAGACAGAGAGTAATAAATTAGATTATTCATCTTCAATTGTCTCAAATATTCCAATCCAAAATGACAATATGAATAAATGTTTACAATCTAGAATCTAAAGAAGATAAACATTATATCAGCTTAGTCTGGTTAAATCAATATAATTTTTGCTAAAAATCTACAAATATCATATTAAAAGTGCTGTCAAACTGGTACAATTGTCCAGAATAGAAATTATGCACTGTTATGTATACTTAATCTGCATTGTTAGTTAGTTTTCTTATTTATTATATACTATGGGTAATTGTATTTTGGATTTGACCTTGTCCAAAATCAAGTTCATTTTCTACCTGCCCTGAATCATTGAATTTGGTTTTGTAAACAACATGTTTATCTCAGTCTGGGGCCCAACAATGGAAATTCCCCATGAAATGCTGGGTCTACCTGTTGATTACCACATTTTAGATTGTAATTTTCATAACAGCATTCTAATCATAACTAAAATTTTATTCTGTAAACATTTGGAACTTTCCAGAATGAAATTTTCCATTAGGTAAGTAGTTGTTTTTGTTGCAAAAAATGCTAATTGTGACCTGATGTCAAGTAGAGGACTATATAATCTTGTTTATCTATAATTATTCATTCATACTATAACATCTGAGCAGAATCAGTTGTATTATTGTTGTGTCCAGTATTTCATTTGGCCAGGAATTTATTTGTTCAAATTATTTAATTCATGGTATTCTTCTCTGGAAATACAAAGTGCCCAAAAATAACATTCTTGGAAATAGAGACTTGGGTTTATAGTGAAATACAAATAAGGATATAGCCTTGGATTGTATTATTGTGATTCAAACAAACGACTGTTGAAACATCACTATGACACAAGCCATCACAGTCACATCAACACTTCCAGCATCAGATTTATTTTTGAATATCACTAAAGTTTGTTCAGAACTTTCATCATTAGGACTTGTGTTATGAGTTCTAGGATTATTTGGGATTTAATTCGCAATACCGTAAGTTCATTTTACATTTTTCACTTTGTATTCTAAGGAAATAAATTTGTAGAATTTTACAAAGCCTGATGGTTTTTGTTCTTTTCTATCACTTAGTTTAAGACAATATGGTCACAATAGCAAATTGGGGGCTCGTCCATGGGATACAAATTTCTGTAAAATATTTCAGTAAACTTTGCTTTTGAAATTCGAATTCAAATCGTTTTGGAATTTTCTAAGTCCTAGATACTACATGTATTTCACATTTTAGAAATCTATAGTGAAATCAACAAGCTTTTACAAAGTCATCTAAAGCGGAGAACTTTTTTTAAATCCTACCCAGGAAAGGGTTAGACTCCTTGAGAAAGGATGAACTGCTCCAGCTTACCAGAAAATATGATTTTCTGATGTGAAGGCTTCTTGAACAAAGCAAGAAATAAAAATAAAATTGGGCCAATAGTTGGTGGAAAAGAACGTTTTGGATAAAAGTGCTTTGGATTTGATTAGTTAGTCTACATCTGGCTCTAATGTTATGGAATTGAAATTAAAATACAATACCACTAAAGTTTATTCAGAACTTTAATCATTAGGACTTGTGTTAGAAATTCTAGGATTATTTAGGATTTAATGTGCAATACCAAATTCTTTATACATTTTTCCCTCTGTATCCTAGGGAAATAAATTATTTGTTGAATTTTATAAACTTGTTGGTTTTACTCTTTTCTATTACTTAGTTTAAGACCAAAGAGTCAAAATAGTACTTTCTCCTCTTGATCTACAGCAATCAAAGAGCACATGACAGATAAAGTAATAATTGAGGACTCAATGTAATACCACAAGTCATTGCACACACCCTTCCAAAGCTAACAAACAGTGTTGCATTACTGAAACAAACATTCTCTTCATAAACAAAGCCAGGTGCCTCAATGTGGAGGTTCTTAACTGTGGTACCATTCAGGTAGTGTGCAGAAATAAAAAAATAAAACAAAATAATAAAAATAAAACAACAGGCTTTTCCATCACATTAGAAAGGAAAGACTACTGAGATATTATAATATGAGCTGTGTGCTTTTATTTGTAGAACAAAATTTTTAAAATTATTATTATTAAATTTTTATATTTATTGCATATTAAGCAAAATGCTTTTACAATAAATAGTTAGCTAACAATAAAATCACCATTAGGAAAGACCATTAAGAGGTCTGCCAAGACTCTCAGCAATCATTAAGTGGTCCACCAAAGCCTTCAGCAATGTCCAAGAAGTCTGGGGGAAAATAGTTTGAGAACTACTGATATAACACGCTCATGTGATATAATACAACACTATTCACCTGCCAGAAAGAGTCTATTGGACAGAAATGTGGATAAGAAATAAAGATGCAGAAGCTGAAATTGGGGGATGGGGTGAGGTAATACATCTTCATGATGGCAAAGTTTAAATAGTGTTGTTGTATCAACTCAAGTCACAATGTCATATGTTGATGGAGAAAAATGAAATTTTTCTGAAAATATATTTTTTTACCTTATGGGTTCTATTCCATTAATAAAGACAAAATGTATCATGTAGAATTATCATGCTCATTGATGATGATATTGAACCATTGCATTAAGTTGATAGTACTTTGAATGAATTAAACATATCTTAATTACACAGCTGAGAAAAAAAATTATAAAATGAAAAACTGAAGCAAGCATCACAGGATAATGCAAGTTGCCAGGTGAGCGAACAGTAAGGAAAATAAACAAACTTGAGGTTTAATAATAACACCCAAATTGAAATCAATAAATTTAATGATATACTTAAGATGAAATACTGTGGCAAGGGCAAATATTTAACATATCAATCATCACTGGTACTGTTTAATATATTAAACCAATAAGAATATATTAGTCTTTAATGGGTAGGAAAAGATATTTCTTACCTTTCCTTCTCTCTTGAAAGGCTGCCAAGTAAAAAAAAAAAGTGAGCCCAAACTGGACATAAAAGTCTATCTTGGTCATCCCCAGCACAAATAATGGCTGACATTGGGAATCTCAATCAGGAGTGGAGCAACTGATGGAAACTGCTTTGTTGCTAAAAAAAAAGACCTGGTTGGCAGGGGAGAGAAACTGACTCATAATTTCCACTGAACCGGATAAAACCCTGATGTATAGATAGGGCATGGAGATCACTTCATCTCAAAGATGCTAAGGTGAGCAAGAAAACCATCGTGATGGTAGGATGCTCAAAGGAAGCTTCACCCAAAAAGTTGGGGGGGGGTATTTACAGACAACAAGACACATGAGAGATTAATTTTAGACATTTTTGATCAAGACATTGGTCTCTGTAATTTTAAATATCAGATCAGGTCTGCTAAGTGAGAACCTGTCCTGATGGCAGGGCTGTGCATGTTCGAAAGGGCTGCTCAATGGCTGAACTTTAGAAAGGAAAAGAAGAAAATTGGCCACTGCACTCCAAGGGGACAGCATTCCTTAGAGGGACAGCTAGGAATGCAATATTTTCTGCTACACCATCACAAAAGATTTTCCATTTGACATCATATACCTTTGAGGCTGACCTTCTCCTGAACTGAATGATGCACTTGGCAACTTGGCTTGAAAACTTTTCTTTGCAGAGCAATCACTTGAGCCAAGAGTGAAGGTGGAGAAAATCTGTGGGCCCTGTGCCGTGATGGAAGTTCTCTCCTCTGAGGAAAGCTCTTGGGATGGTCCACCAGCAGATTGAGAAGATTACTTAACCACCATTGCTGGGGCCATAGAAGGGCAATCAAAATGAGTTGAACTGTGAAATGCTTGACTTTGTGCAAGTCCTGTAGGATCATCCTCAAGGGTGGAATGATGTAAGCAAATAGATGATCCCACTTCGGGCTGAAGGCATCCACTGCCCAAGCCCTCTGGTCAGGGATTCGAGAAACATAAGCAGAATTCGTAGTTCAGCTTGGTGGCAAACAAGTCCATCAAGGGTGTTCCCCAAAGATGGCACTGAGAGTCTTACGGATTGGTGGAGAGACCATGCCAAAAGAACTAGCTTCCCTTTCCTTGACAAACTGTCCAACAAAATGTTCTTATTTTTGGGAATGTGGCATGCTCAAGGAATATTCCTTCTGAAGCTGTCCAGTGAAGGAGGTTCCAAACCTCCACACACAGAAAAGGTGCATGTGTGCCTCCTTGTCTTTTGAGGTATACTACCAAAGAGGTGTTGCTGGAGGAGACCTCTTATTTGCCAGTCACACCCATGGAAGCCTACAAAGAGTGCCCCCATTTCCATATTGTTGATGTGGAGAGCAGATTCTTCCAGAGACCATAAACCCTACAGAAGGAGACCCTTTGGCTGTAGATAAGCGACCCACCCTGAATCTGAAGTGTCTGCAAACAGGCAAGTGTTGGGTTGTTGGTGTGGTGTGCATGAAGACTCCAGACAGAAGCCAGTCCTGATTTGCCCACTAATTTAAATGCTAGTGGCATTCAAGGTCCCCGGCAGTCAGAGAAACAGATGAGCTGACAACTCAGTCTTTACTCTCAGCGTCTCCAGCAGGGACAGGATCTTGTCTGTTCTGTCCTGAGAAATCTGGACTAACCCTCTGCCCCACACAGACAAAATCTTGAGATGGATCCCCACATAGACAAAATCTTGATACAGATTTAACTTTTATTTCTCTAAGTTTGATAGAAGACTAAGCCTGGTCACTATGGACCAACAGTGAGACAGGTGTGTGTGTGTGTGTGTGTGTGTGTGTGTGTTTTGGATTTCTAACATGGCTTTAACAAGTTTTCAGTCATATCACTACGATGTCGGCAGCGTGACAGTTTATACTGATGTCTAGCACTGAGGCATCATGCCCAAACATGTACCATGATGTCCCACCCAGTCACATTATCCTGACACCAGAATGACCAGCCCTAACACTAACCTCTTAATGCTGAATGCCAAGCGAGGCAGCTGCTACTACCATTTTCATTAGTCTTTGGTATGACTCTGCCATAGTTCAAACCCATGACCTCCCGCATCTGAGGTGGATGCTCTAACCACTAGGACACTGGAGAGGTGTGAGACAGGTCTAGTTTGAGGAACTATAAACTGCCATAGTTATGGATTAACTAATCATCAAAATATTGGAGGACTGGAATACTCAATGACCTAAATTGGGCTGCAACTACTCCCATGACTCTGTTAATAGGTCTGGTTGCAGAGGCTGGGCTGAGCTGCTGATCTTGGAATTGGAAGACCTCCCTAACCAAACAAAATGTGAGGTACTTTTAATTGTGGATTAAAGATAGGGATGTGAAGGTTTGCATTGTGAAGATTAATAGAGACTGCACAATCATCAGGTCATATGGCATTCCTAAGCCTGCCATCTTCATCTTGAATGGTTCCTCTAACAGAAATTTGTTTAGGGAGGACAGGTCAATAATTAGACAAGACTATCAACCCTTTCTTGGGAAAAAGGAATATCTGGAATAGAAGACCAGAAATTTGTCTTTTAACACCCTCTCTACTGCACACTTCTGAAAAAGGGAATGGAGATCTTTCTTTAACTGGGCCAGATTTAACTGGTGTAAGGAAATGGGGGACCTTACTAGAGGAGGGAGATCAAGGAACCAAAGCCAATAACTATCACTTATTATAGAAAAGACCCAACCATTGACCATTATGCCTGACCAGGCCTGCGAAAAGAGGTTAAATCCTGCACCAATGGGTAGCAAAGGAAGAGATATAGTTTGCAGGAGAAGAAGTAAGCTTCTTAGGGAAGGTCTATCCCCACCCTCTTTGTAAAGCCTAGGATTGGTTCCAATTGGAGGCAAAATAAGGAATTTTGGTCGATTGAGACCAAAATGTCTAAAAGATCTGATAGGTCTACATCCTGCCCAAAATCATGTCTACCATGATGCCGCAATGTGTCTCCAAAGAGCCAGAGAAAAAAGTCGATGTTAGTATGGCACCAGTCCCTGAATACATGCCACTACCCTTGTAAGCCTTCAGGGTGGAGGGTCTTCTGCTCCCCAGAATCTCTTGACAATCGAAGGTTTGAATTGTTTATCTTGCAAGACTGTCCTGATGACAGCCAAGCATGTAGAAGAGGACTGTCCTGGCAGGGAAGGACTACCAGTGACCGTGGTTGCTGTGGAAGAGTAAGGATGGCTGGAATCTTCCTGGGCATATCTATCATTGGAATGAGTAGATCCATGATCCAGTATTTATCCCATCTGAAATGGGCTATCAGAATCCTCTTGCCATTCTGACCCCATAACTTCTGGATTATTTCTGCTCTCAGAACTGTGGGAGGGGAACCAAATTCCACAACCCCTCTCAAATGATTGAGAGTTCTTCCATGGCCCAAGCTTGTGCGTCTGGGACTGGAAGGGCAAAGGTGAGTAGCTTGTGATTCCACCTCAATGCAAAGAGGTTGATCATCTGACTCCCTCAAAGTAAGCAATCTGAATGAAGACCGCTTGATGGCTACACCTTGCTATGTTAAGGACTGACCTCTTCTGGATTGTGGCAGCCAAGACAATGATACTGCTGGGAATGTGTCTGATTTGTATGCTAATATGGAGATTGATCCACCAACAAAGGAACTGCCAAACCAGAACACACAGGTCACGTGATTGGTGCCTCCCTGTTTGAGGAAATAAATCACCACCACAGACTTGTCGGACCTACTGAGAACCATTTTTGATGCTGAATCAATCTTTTCATGTTTAAGATGTTGATGTGTTGAGGTTGTTCCCCTGGCTCCCACATGTCACTGACAGTAGTGAGGGTCGGCAACAGGTGGGCACCCATACTGTGCGCACTTGCATCAGTATCTACCATTATTTCAGCTTGGGGCTTCTCCAGCGGGATTCCCATGTTCAGCCTACCTGGGTTGCCCCACTGGTGCAGGAATAATCAAATTTCATGTGTGATCATGACTGTTTGTTCAGGAGGAGCTGAAGAGGAGGCGCCATTATGCTTGCAATGGCAGCATAAAAAAGATGGCCAGCGGGATCAAGTCTGCTGTGGCAATGAATAAACCAAGGAGATGAAAGAACTCTTTTGCTGAAAACCAATTCTTGCTGGAAACAGACTCAATGAGTCATAAAACTCACCATCTTACCCTCTTATTATCAGTGCAGAAGCAACTGGAAATATGTTCTTGGGAGCAGTAATAAAAATGCCACTGATTATAAACAAAGGTTTAAAAAGATCTTTGAAAACACCCCAGCAATCAAGTACTAATGTGCAATATTTCATAATTTTATTGGTTTTCTAAATGTCAAGTGCTCAAATCACTCATTGAGGGACTTTCTAAAATTCATAAACTTTGTTGTCAAATTCAACAAATTATGAACTTTAATGATTAACAAACAATATATGACCTTAAAAAAGAATTGTAAAGTACTGAAATACGTTTCTCCAAGGGCAAATCCTAAATTTTAACCAAGATAAACATACACTATCAATTAGCAGATTTTAGTAGAAATTGCTGTACCATGTGACTAATGGTTTTCTAAAATTAGAAGAAAAAATATCCAAGGACTTAATTTGTATATTTCTTGTACTGATTAGTATTACAATTTGCATGTAAATGGTTTCTTTTAATATCAAAAATCCATATTTTTGATAAATTGGTTATTCTGGGTCACATCTTTGCTGAAATGACGGATATTTACTTAGGAAGTGAACACATAGCAGTAAATTATTTTTAGCATACAGCCTCATTCCAAAGTTTGAAGTATGCTCTAATATTCCTCTTTTTTTGGTGAAACCTTGTTAGTTCAAAGAATGGCATATTCTCATGCATATTATCAGATGTCTTTCAACTGTACTATTCAAACTTTCAAATGACATAGCAACTACAAGAAGTAAAACATGTATATACACTGTTTCGTAAAATGGATGTATATAAATTACACTGCACAGTTTCTTTAATCCTGCAATTAAACTAATGATTTCCTTCATATTTATTTTCTAGATTCATTCTCTCAGCCATATATGTTATAGTTATGCCAACAAAGATTTTAAATTTTGTAGAACTGGGTCTCAATTAGATATGTCATGAAAGACATCAAAAGCACAATTATGCATTAACGGGGTTGGTGACAAAAGGGGTCGTTATGCAGTAAAGGGTTAATGCAGAAATGGGGAATCAGGAGCTATAATGCTTCTGGATGATAGTGTTTAAATGCTGAAAATAAAATTTTTTAAGGTCTCATCAGTGTAAAGGTGACAGTCAATTTAGGATGAAATCCAAAAAATACTTGGTACAGTAATACTGGAGAAAGTCAGCAGGACATACAATCAGGGGACATAACTTCTGTAAATGATCTTGTTGAATACTTATGCTAAATTCATTCAAGGTCTTGTCAATATAAAGCAGCATGCCAAATTTAGTTGAAATCCAACAAGCAATATTGTGAAAACCAAAGTCAGGAGGATGGATAATCTGGCACATAACTCATGTCAATGATGTGGAACACAGGAAATCAACCTTGTTCAAAGTCTCAACAATGAAAAGCCACATATCAAATCTGGTTGAAATCCAACAAACCTTAGTAAAGATATGATGCAGGCAGCAAAGACAGGAGGATGGGCATTAAGGGTGCACAACTCTTGTAGCTGAGAAATCTGGAAGAAATCAACAAACCTCTGTGTGTGTGTGATCAGATTTTTAACATAGCTTTAACAATTTTTCAGTCATATATTGCTATGATGTCTGCAGTGTGGCAGTTTATAGTGATGTCTAGCACTGTGGCATCATACAACAGACATGTAGCATGATGTTCCACCCAGTCACATTATCCTGACACCAGGCCAACAAGTCCTAACACTAGCCTCTTAATGCTGAGCGCCTAGCGAAGCAGCTGTTACTACCATTTTTTATAAGTTCTTGGGATGACTCTGCCAGAGTTTGAACCCGCAACCTCCCACATCCGTGGTGGACCCTCTAACCACTAGGTCACTGGAGCAGTCCCAACAACCTAAGTCATGTTATGTGGTGCAAACCAAATTGTTGATGGATTTGTGATGGGTAGATGGACAGCCAGACAGGTGTGATTTTTATAGGGACCTGCCAATGATGTCTGTCAAGTGAGATACAAACAACACATTTCTATGGCTTACAAACAATTTATCTATTCTTAAGTACATATGTTACACATGTAGAATTAAACAAGACCCAGGGATCATGCTAGGCTTCGCCAATGTCACAAATTGCGATTATCTTTCCTTATTGGCAACAAAATATACCATCTGTTGATTTTTTTTTGGTGACAACATTTTTGGATATTAAAAACTGTATATACAGTCTTGGGTTTTGAGTGGAGAAGTTCAAAGGCACCATGACAGGAATCTGCAAACTTGGATATAAAATTGCACTGGAATCTATTGTTACATAAACAAGTCCTTTGTTCATACTGACAAACCACCATAACATGGCATTGTTATATCATAATCTGCTCATGCTGACGTCTGGCCTTAGTACTACTATATGTCGTAAGATAACCAAAATAGTCATGCTACCTCACTAGCTACAATCGACCAGATGATGGCAATATTTTTATCTTTTTGAAAACTTTACCAGAGAAAATAGTTTTGCTGAAACTTAAAGAAAACTGATTACCTTTAACGCACTGACCATTCTGTATATATACTAAGCAAATGAAAAAACAAATATGTCTCAGTCAATGTTCTACAATTATTTGATGTTGCCACAGCAATAACAGATGGGCATTTGGTTATTCAAAGTGGGCCTTTAGCGGTGTCTTCAATAACACATGCACCTTCATCAAAGCAAACCAAAGACCTAGGATCAAAGGAAGTAATCAACAAACTTAAATAAAAGTGTCGTTTCATTTTTAATAGTGACTAGAACATGTGTATTGTTCTGAGAAAGTTCTCTTTTTGCAACAAAACAGTTCATGCTTATGATCGCTACCAATAACAGCGTAAAAAAAAACAAATTAAAGGTCCAATAATTTGAAACAATAAGTATCTTGCAAAAATGTGTGTTAAAGTTTTTAATTTGTTTTCACTTCCCTATGAATAGCTTCATCCCCTTGGTAGCCTCGGCATCATGGTGGTTGTCACTGGCAGGCCAAATTCTAGGCCAATTTCTGTACATGTAGCATATAAACAACTATACAGCCACGTGCTAATAAGATAATGAATATCAGAGTGAATTGTTTTGTGAAAACATGTTTGTTGAGAATGGGATATAGATCAAGAGAGGATTACCATTTTATATATATATATATATATATATATATATATATATATATATATATGTTAGTTGTGTTTTCTAATGGGATTTGACTGATACATGAAATTTCTAACATATGATCTAATACTCAAATTCATGGATTTTTCATATGCATGTGCATTATATAACACATTGTGGAGTGTACTACACAAATATAAATTGTAAATATACAAGTGTATTTCAGACTAAATGTCTTCATTTAATAAAAATTTCCATTTTTTTTTTTCTTGCAGTGTAAATCCTAGTCAACAGGTCACTTAAAAATTTCACTTGACTGCTTAATTTCAATGTATTTTCAGTCCCCCCCAACTTACTTTCTAAACATCCACTTATGTCGACAATATTACCTTGCACCCGAGGATGTTGAGATAAATGGATAAAACTGTATTATGAAAATGGCAACATTTTTTTGAAAATTGGCAACAAAATATTGAGGTTGTCGATTTTTTGAGCGACAACTTTTTTAAAGCCAGCGCCAACCCTGATAGACCCTCGTATATGTTAACACCCTAACAGCAATGTGAACATGGCAATTAATAAATCTCCATTTCAGCATCTTGTTGACTATGTCTTCTTTGCTACACATGTTGTAAAATTACCAAAACTGTTTCCAAATTTACTGTTGTTGTGTGGCTTAACGCCATTTTTCAGCACACAATGGGCTACACATGGCAGCCAGTATAATTGGTGGAAGAACTTGGTAAAAACCCTGGATCAAACTGCCAAACCATGGGAAGCTACTGATAAGCTTTCCCACATAGGCCAAGCCTAATGCTCAAACCCACATAGAGGTGATCGATAAAGCTGAGTGTTTTAGACCACTCAGCCACCCAGTCCCCTCCAAATTTATTATAGTATAAAAACAAAGAGAGAGCAGTTTCCAATTTTGTTCATGTCATTTTGCTGTATTTACCAGCATTAAAACACACAATATATTTAAAAATTACTCAAGTTACCTCCCCTGGATAATTTCACTTACTGTGAGCATAAATGCAAATTCCCCAGGCTGTGTAATCTCTTTGTGAGGAAGAATAATATTCTCCTCCTTTGCTTCTATTCCCTATAAAAGAAATAATATATACACATGTAATATGCAGAGTATTTAATTGTATTTAAATTCAAATATATCAGACTAGTTACTGAAGTTGTTAAATGAAGTTAAATATACTGCAACATAAACTTTTCAATTAAGCATGCGTTATTGCTAGAAAATTTTGAAAATCAAATTTAACTGAGATATCAAAAATTGAAATCTGTACACCTAATTTAATTTCAAATCATTAAGTCATTCTGTAAATTAGTTAATGTCAAGGAAATCAATGGATATCTTAAGCAATACAATACTGCCCCATACTGACAGTTCAAAAGTCAAATTTATTATATAAAATCTTTGTTCCATCTCAATTCGTCCAGTTTAATTGAGTCAATATATCAAGCTAGATGTTGTGTTTATGAAGCACATATGTACTTCTCCCCAAATGCTGAAAAGTTGTTAACACAATGCAGTTACTATAGTACCATGGAAAAGGGTCACCATAGAAAGGCATGTAATTATTTTAATGATATGATAAAACTGATTAGAAACTGATGTGCAAAATTCTGAATACAAAATGGACATTACTGCATTCAAATAAAAATGATACTGGTAGAAATCAGATGATCCATATATGGCTGCCATAAGTGGTATAAAATGTAAGTGCTGTACTTACCATATGCACTCGCAAAGAAGCCAAATAATTTAGGAAAAAAATAAAGACTGGAAAACTGGAAGAACAGGTGTGTGTGTGGGGGTTTTGCTTATCCACAGGCCAAGGTCTAAACTTCAAAATTTTTAAGTTTGTTGACTACCATAATGGCTGTAAATCTTGGAACATTAGAAAATAATAATTTTTTTCAATGTCCTAGACTTATATGCATGTAAAAAAGATTCATTTTCAGTGTCCCAACAATTTGCATGCAGATAGTTTATGAATTCTCCAACATGATTATTAAATAAAGGTAAATAAAGACTTCATAATTTGTGGTCTGGTTTGACTTTACGCAGGAGACCAGGATGTACTATAATGAATAGTCCTTACACAGTGCAAATCGTGCTTTGTTTCACTTAAATTCTTGTTAATTCCCAAAAATATTAGATGCAGATTTTGCTTTATTCATTGTTTCTACCCAATCACATTCTTCCAGATAACATTTCAGCTAGACTTACATAACTGTTTCATTTACGTTGATCCACGCATTCATGAGTTACAATATTTCTGTGATACAAGTGATCGTAAAAACTGAGGTAATCTTTATTAAAAGGTATACACGTTTAATTGTGCAAGGCACATAACCAGAATGCATTCACATAACTGTTACATGTTCATGAAAGAATGGTAATAATAAAGGCTAACATTTTTTATATAGATCGTCATCAATCTATTTAATTTTGTTGTTGTTGTTGTGGGGCTTAACGCCATTTTTCAGCACACGATAGGCTATACATGGCGGCCAGTATTAATGGTGGAGGAAGAAACTGGGAAATCCCCGGAAAGAACCCTGACCCATGAGAAGCTACTGGCCAGCTTTCTCACATATCCACATTCGCCAAATCCTAGACTCGAACCCACGCAGAGGTGAGATGGCAGTGATCCATAACGGAGAGCGCTTTAGACCACTCGGCCACTTGTTTTTGGATGAACAAAATCATAATTTCCCACATACTGGAAAGATGGTTGTTTCAGCATTTCCTTTGTTTATAATTGGTGGATTTGTCTTTTGTTTTCTGACAGCAATCCAGGACAGTTAATCATTAAAACCCTAACACTGGCTTGGGTTAAGAGGGAATTTTGACCGATGGTTATACCAATACTCTGATGTGTAATTGCCATTCACTTCATAATATTAGCAAGATTATCACAGCTGATGTGTAATTGCCATTCACTCCATAATATTGGCAAAATTACCATAGCTGATGTGTAATTGCCATTCACTCCATAATAGTAGCAAAATTACCATAGCTGATGTGTAATTGCTATTCACTCCATAATATTAGCAAAATTACCATAGCTGATGTGTAATTGACATTCACTCCATAATATTAGCAAGATTACCATAGCTGATTGTGTAATTGCCGTTCACTCCATAATAGTAGCAAGATTACCATAGCTGATGTGTAATTGCTGTTCACTCCATAATATTAGCAAGATTACCACAGCTGCGTAAAACGGGGTGTAAAGTCACTTACATCAAAGGAACTACAACTCAGCTTTTACAGTATTACAATAATTTTAGAAGTTTTATTTCTGAAACTTCATTATTGTATTTTGGAGATATTATTTAAATTTAGTGCAGTGGTACCTATGATCTGAATCCAAGGGTTGTACTTCATTCAGCTGGATGTACTTCATTTAGCATAAGTTCCAACCTTCAATGTCAATCCGGTGGTGCCATTATTTAAATATGCTCACGAGCCTAAATGTGAGCATTGAACCATACACTATTATTGTTCGTTATTGTCATGCTGGGATCACATTTTAAAGACTTGCATACTTACAATTTCAAGGCAAAATAAAAATGTAATTACTGGTGCATTGATACAAAATTATAATGCAATAATGCATAAACAAACAATAATTAACTCGAGTCCAAGGGAGTGGTATTGTTACAGCACCCCGTGAATGCTCAATTCTCAACCAATCAAATTGTTGACCATAAAACATTACTTTAGCTATTCAAGAAGGATGAACTGAAGCATTACAGTCTCTATATGAATGAACTAGAGCCTTCTTTACAAATGAATCAGCATTCAGCCAAGAACAAGTATGGCACCACACATGCCCAGTGGGTGCATGCATTTTTAGAAACATGGATTTTCTTATCACCATTACTTTCACAAATCTGAATTAGGCAGAAACAATAAGAAAACAAAATCAAACAAATTTATTGACTTTTAAAACAAATTATATTAACTTATAACATTTCCATGCAATAATCATATATGGCAAACTGGTGAGAGGAATAGGTGTAATATTTGCTAATATGAGTTTACCTAAATAAATGCATTTAGAACTTACCACATGCATTTTGTGATGTCTCAGACTTGTGGGTCGGCTTATATGTGGGTCATGCACTTTTTAATGTTTATACCTGTTCGGTTTGTGGGGGATCAGCTTATATGCAAATGAGCTTATACATGAGTACAAATGGTAAAATAATGTATGCAATGGTGCTAAAAAATCATTCAGAGTAGATGTCCCCCTTTGTTATTGTAGTGGAACATCATAAAGATGGGACACACACACACACACACACGGACTTCTGAAAAAGTGTTCTGAATTTCTGTCAAATATTGTACCACTGTCGTTTCCCCCTTCCTCAAAAGCATTGCTTTTTCAGTCACCTTTGTTTTTAGGAACATAAATATACTATAAATCCTCTATGAAACCATTGCTATGAGACTAGGTTCTCAGTGCAGATTTATTGATTATATAGTTGTGTGTGTGTGTGTGTGTATATATATATATATATATAGCTATACCCTGTCATGAGAGACAACCCATTTGAAAAACCATTCTTTTTTGTTCCAAGTCTGGTTTTACTGTACTATTTTATATACAAATAAGAATATACCTTTTCTTTCAAGTTTTCAGTCCAGTGTAAGCACATTTAAGCTCTATACTCTGTCTACAATGCTACATGTTTGCATGCCAGAATGAACCATAGATCCAACAGTCAACTCTTTTCAAAATGATTGGAACCACTGGAAGTATACTTTTGATCTTTCATGTTGCCTTAAGCCCTGTGTTAGACATGTTGAGTCTTGGGGGTTTTTTTTATGTTTTCTTAAGCTCTGGTTTAGATACATTGAAATTTAACTTCCAAGAAATAAGTGCATGACAATTATGTCCATAGAACACTGAAATAAATGCAGAACTAACAATAATGTGAATTAAATCCCAAACAGTCCCAAAAGTTCTATCACAAGTCCAAAAGAAAGGAGTATTCTGAATGAATTCTAATGATGTTCCAAATGAATTCCAATCTCCAAAGTGTTGATGTATCAATAGCCTGGAACACCATTGATGTGCAAACAGTCTTGATGTGTCACAATCATATAATCAAAATAATGTCTCTAAATGAATTTACAATACTCCCAAAATAGTGATTTAGTCCAAAAATATTATTGAGCACTTTGTAATTCCACTGAATAATTTAAAAGACTGATCCACTTTGGATGTTAAGATAGGACTAAAGAACTTCTGTTTACTTCTTGTTTATAGACACAATATGAGGAACACGATGCGGGTCGTGTTAATGGAAATTTCCATCAAACTGTAAACATAATTCATTTCTAGAATTTCTAACGTCAGAATCAAGGCTGTATCTAGAACTCAAAACCAAGCAAATATGTATACCCTACATGACATCAGTCATGTAGGCCAAAACTCTTACCCTCAATTACGGACAAAGGCCAATCAAACAAATTAAATATGCACAACAACAAAAAAAACCCATCAGAATCTGAGCTTTTATGATGTTCAACACTTCTAAGCATTGTAACTAGACTTTTAATGGTCCACAAATTTAAAAAGACCACATTTTTGGTCTATAACTGTCGAATCAGTACAAACATCTAACAGGACGGGCATGAATTTAGTCATAGATATTTCATCCTTGTCATTTTTTAGCAGGATGTTAGATAAACGGTTGATGAAATGTATACACACAGTTTTATTGATGTGAACAGTTCCGAGTTCAGCTCCATTTTTTATCTGCACTTCACAAAAAAATTCAGTTGGAAAAAAGATTTTCTCTGTTTTGCTATGCCATATGATGTGTCATACAGTTTCCTATTATGCTCATTGTGGCCCACATTGTAATTACTGATCACTTTGTCTAAATCACCTAAAACTGCCTTTTTCTCCGATTTGGATTTTTGCATGATCAAATTTCAAATGACGTAAATTGCTTTGCACTTTTTTGATGTGTAAAACATTGGTCTTTCCTTGTGATATTCTGTCCAACCAACAATCCACTGGACACCTATGAAGATCTCTTGACCACTGTAAAAAAGCACGAACTGAAGTGGTACGGTCATGTCTCAAGATCATCTGGACTGGCAAAAAATATCTTGCAAGGTACAGTGTGAGGGTGCTGAAGAAGAGTCAGACAGAAAAAGAGGTGGGAAGACAACATTAAGGAGTGGACAGGCATGAGATATGGAGATTCCCAAAGGGCAGTAGAGAACAGGGAAAGATGGAGAGAATTGGTTGTAAAGTCAACTGTGGTGCCCCAATGACCTCTTGGGTTAAGGGATTGATGATGATGATGATGATGATGATGATGATATACCAAAAGTTCTGACAGAGTAATTTAATACATTTTTTGTTTATGCTGGTACAATATTTGGAGCCGTTTACAGCATGAAATTAAACACAAAACGTTTAAGCTTTAAATATACTTACCAGTATGCAAATATTTTATATGACACCATACCAGTTGCATGTGATAGCCATGAGATATCTATGTGATCACAGTATTTCAACCATGTGTAACTTCTGTTAAAAATTTGTTTTCTTTTATGACGCTGATATCAACCTTGTAGAGTCTTAACTAATTACATGTATATTTGTTTTAATTGCAGGGTCATAGTGTAAACAAATTGTTTACAAGCTAATTATGTCACCCAGAATAAAAAAAAAATATTATTATTATTATTGTCTATATACAATGATTTTAAGTATATACAGGTACTCCCCAAGATATGTAAACTGTGACATATATTAACTCGCAGATACATAAATGAACCATAAACATGTGCACAAACTGTTTTTCGATCTAAGAATTGAGTGCACCTGCAGCATATAGTTCCATTTCTCCTCTCGTATGTGTAAATCATTTCTGTTACATTTTTTCATAATCTGAAGGATTTTAATTGTTTTGTTAAAGGTATCCTTCACCATGATGTCAAAGCATAATAACAATTCTAATAAAGGTAGTGACTGTGGAGTTACGAGGAAGAAGTCAGCAATTATGCTTGAAGAAAAGTTGAAAATGATTAGAAAACATGAAGGTGGACAAACCTTGTCAGCCATAGCTCATGAAATGGGGCATCCTGTATCAACTGTGAATATGTTCGTAAAAGCCAAAAATCACACCAATGGCTCTGTAACATTGAACGAAACAATTATTCAAAGAAGAAGCTGGGTCCAATCTCAGAAATGGAAAGATTGTTGACTCACTGGATCAAGGATCTAACTCACAAAAGGATGTTGTTAAGCCTAATACTAATCCAAGAAAAGGCAAGGTCTTTGAACAATGATTTAAAGGTGAAGACTGATGTAAGGGAGGCCACATTCAAGGCTAGCCCAGGATCACTGCAGCAATACAAGAATCATGCAAATCTACATAGTATTAAGTTTACTGGTGAAGCAAGGCGTGCTAACATGGAAATAGCAGAAGAATTTGCTGAACTCTTTGCTTGAAATAAATGAAGGGGAATATTTGCCTGAACAAATATTTAATGTGGATGAGACAGGTTTATTTTGGAAACGGATGCCCAGACAGACCTACAGTTTAAAGGAGGACAACTCAATGCCTGGTTTTAAGGCAGCTAAAAACCACATTACACTACTGCTTGGGGGAAATGCTACAGGTGATTTCAGCTTAAGGTTCTCACTATTATGCTGTGAGACCCAGTGTCTTCAAGAACATTAGCTCTAGAATGCTCCACATAACTTGGAAGTCAAACACTAAGGCCTGGATTAGATGTAATATCTGATGCCTGGTTTAATAACTAATTTGTCCCTCAGGTGAAAGAATATTGTTTGCGAAATGGGGTTCCCTTTAAAGTTCTTCTGACTTCTGACAATGCCTCTGGACACCCAGAAGAATAGGATGACTACCATCCCATTGTCGAGGTTGTTTACCTGTTCCCCAGAACAACTCCACTGCTGCAATCCTTGGATCAGGGTGTCATTGTGGCATTCAAAGCATACTACCTGTGGAATATGTTTTCCCAGGCAATCAAGGCTATTGATGGGGAGGCTGGAATTACCCTTCATGAATTTTGTAAGAATTATAATATTCTTGATGGAGTAAAAAATATTGCAGCTTCATGGGATGAGGTAAAGTCAACAACAATGAATGGCGTTTGGAAGAAACTCTGCCCAGAAATGGTTCATGACTTCAAAGGATTATCTGAAGCAGAACAGACAAGTCAGGAATGTATGCAGTTGGCACAACAACTGCAGCTCGAGGTGGAGGAAGAGGATGTTACGGAACTTCTCAAAAGTCATAGCGAAAAGCTTTCTAATGAAGATTTGACTGAACTAGAGACACACAGAAAAGCTGAGAAAGAAAATCAAGGAGAAAAACCGCCCACCACCAAAGTAAAGAAATTTACAGTGAAGGGACTAGCTGAGGCATTTCAAGTCAATGACAATGCTTTGGCAAAAATATGAATCCATGGATCGCAACAATGAGAAATTTGAAAACTTCAGTCACCTTATCAATGTTGGCTTTTTCAGCTATATGACAAGAAGAGGGTGACCACCCAATCTACTCTTGATATGTTTTTATTGAGAGGGGCCATATGCAGTCAAGAGGAGGATCTTCCAACTAGCTAATACATGTACTTAAGTTGCTGCATCTTTACACCCATGCACATATGTGTTATATGAGCATTATTAACTAAAAATTGTTTAGTGAATTTTTTACTAAAAAAATTAATCCTTAAACACTTTGTTTTTAAGACTATTTCCAAATGACTACCATGTAGATTAGATTACCCTTGTAGAGTACACTGTACAGTACTGTATACATGTATGGTTGCAATTATGAAACTGCTGTACCCATATGTAACCTTATAAAACCCGACTTAAAACTGACATAAAACACAGAGGTCCCAGGAACGTAACCCTTACTTATCTCGGTGAATACCTGTATGTCAATTATAGAAATGTTCACTGTGACCCCTCTATAATGCTATGTTTCAGGTCTATAAAATGTGAATGTGTTATGTGTTGAACTGTGCTATAACCAACCAAGTCAGTTGGCTGAAGAAAATTATTCGTGCAAAGAAAATGGTGGTGGTGGTGGTGGGTAATAACATAGGCATAAAAATACATGCTTCTTGGGCACAGTTGCCATCTTAAATCAATGCATACTCAATAACGACTGGTTTCATATAAAACAAGTACTTAAGAGTTGATAAATGCTTAATATTTATATTTATGTACAGAAAATCTGCATATTAAGCATAAATAGTTCTGTACATGTAATCACCAGTCAAAACTATTTTTATCGACAATAATTCCATGAAAAATGTGCATAAAGAAGAATAATTTCTATTTAAAAAAAATTTGTTAAGTCAATTCAAATCCATTTAATTTCGTTAATACATTCACACAAATTTATGAAATGAGTGTTGTTTTCTGCAAAATTCATATTTACTGATGTATCCAAAGGGTCTGATTTCTGACTGATAGTTAAGACATCAAGAGTTTCTAAAAAGATACATGTATATAATCATGTACTTCAGTTGAAAAAGGTCAAAGGTATTGACCTAGAATTCAACAGGTGTGTGTACATGTAAACTGCCTAAACCCAATTTGGGAGTAAACCATTCAAATGTGCAGGTTCAGAGCGAGATCCTTAAAATAATATCTTTCTATAATGAACAGAGGAGACCAAAATAAAATAAACCTGAGACCAAAATAAAAATAAACCCAGTATTCACTGACACGTTTGTTTTCTAACTATGACTTTGCTTCACTGCAGAGCAGCAGGGAGTAGAATGTTTGATTATATCTGCCAATCTCTCGGGGGCCCCGAGTGGCCGAGTGGTCTAAAGTGCTCTCCGTTACGGATCACTGCCATCTCACCTCTGTCTGCGTGGGTTCGAGTCTAGGATTCGGCTAGTGTGGATATGTGAGAAAGCTGGCCAGTAGCTTCTCGTGGGTTGGTGGTTCTTTCCGGGGATTTCCCGGTTTCTTCCTCCACCATTAATACTGGCCGCCATGCATAGCCTATCGTGTGCTGAAAAATGGCGTTAAGCCCCACAACAACAACAACACCAATCTCTCCACTCTATAATTTACATGGTTTTTGTTCTAACAAGTGTTGATACTGGAAGCCTAGGACAATTTCCTGTGTACATGTGAATGATTTGAAGCCAGAAAAAAAATGGATTAAGATGATAGGGGGTTGCATTGTGTGGCAAGGACAAAAACTGCTGACAATTCAGTCCATAAACTTGTTCTGCAGGTATTTGTGATGGATGATTGAGCAAGTATTGATAATTTATTGATTTCCTAAATAAAAGGTAGGTAAATTGATTGATTTCTAAATTCGATTAAGAATCTTCTTTACACCAGTGCATTGTTTGCTTGACATGTGAACACAAAATCTCAAAGTTAATTCATCATCATCATCATCATCATCAATCCCTTAACCCAAGAGGTCGTTGGGGCACCACAGTTGACTTTACAACCAATTCTCTCCATCCTTCCCTGTTCTCTACTGCCCTTTGGGAATCTCCATATCTCATGCCTGTCCACTCCTTAATGTTGTCTTCCCACCTCTTTTTCTGTCTGCCTCTTCTTCTGCACCCTCGCACTGTACTTTGCAAGATTGTTTTTGCCAGTCCAGATGATCTTCAGACATGACCATACCACTTCAGTTTGCGCTTTTTTACAGTGGTCAAGAGGTCTTCATAGGATCCGATGGCTCATTGGATCCTGTTGTGGACTTCTTCATTGGTTACATGGTCAATGTATGAGATGCCCAAGATCTTGCGGTAGCATCTCATTTCAAAGGTTTGAATCCTTCTTTGTAGATCTGATGTGAGCGTCCATGTTTCACAAGCATACAGAAAGACAGACATGACAATGGAGTGCATAAGCCTTATTTTGGAACCAAAAGCAATGTTGGTATCTTTCCATATTGGCCTCAACCTTGTTATTGTTGCTGTTGTCTGGGCAATCCTGCAAAGTAGTTCTGGTTTGGAGCCCTCATCTGTGATAATTGATCCCAAGTACTTAAAGCTTGTGACTCTTTCCAGCTTCTGTCCACTGACCTTTATGTCAGAAATAAATTTGGTATATATATATATATATATATATATATATATATGAATCATTGTTTTCACTTGTCCATGCACTCCTTGTGCTAATGCTTCTTACAAATTTAAAAAAAATTTCTTCACTGATACCATTAGTTTTGTTTGTCATCAGTTTGATTTTTTTGGCGCTAATCTCCATACTGTATGCTGTAGAGGTTGTGTCGAGGCGTTCAACCAAGTCAGCCAGTTCTTTTTCATCTCCTGCTAAACCATCAATATCATCTGCAAAGAGAAGATTTGTGATTGTTCTTCCTCTGATGCTGACAGTGCCTTGTGGTCATGCAAGGCATCCTCCATGATCCTTTCCAGGAAAATGCTGATGAGTGTAGGTGACAGTATACATCCCTGTCTGACTACAACTGTTGTTCAAAACCAATCTCCTCTGCTGCCACTGATGAGGACAGCACTGGTGGCTTTGTCATAGAGGTGCTCAACAACCTGCACAAAGTTTGAGCTGATGTTGTACTTCCTCATAGTTGCCCATAAGGCTGCATGCCATACCCTATCAAAGGCCTTTTTGAAATCTATAAAGACGTCATATTGATTCTGCTGGTGCTGAAGGTATTTCTCGCAAAGGAGTCTGAGATTGAAGATTTGTTCTGTGGTGCTCCTTCCTGCTCGGAAGCCTGCCTGCTCTTCAGCAATAGTTTTCTCTGCTTGAGGCTTTAGTCTGTTGAGAATTATCTTCAGCATGACTTTGCTCGGGTGACTAATCAGACTGATGGTTCTGAAGTTTTGGCACAGCTGTAGGATTCCTTTCTTGGGAAGCACGATGGCCAAGGACTGAATCCATGTGGTGGGCCATTTTCCTGTCTGCTATATCTTGTTGCAGATTGTTGTTAGGACTGAGACTATATCTTCTCCTCCTGCTTGAATGAGCTCTGCTGGTATGTTGTCAATGCCGGCTGACTTTCCTTTCTTTAGTGACCTAACTGCAATTTCTACTTCATGAAGAATGGGGTTGTCATCAATTTCTTCTGCCTGAGGGCAATTTAGTACTGCTGGATCTCCTTGGGTCTTATGGTTGTACAATTCTGAGCACTATTCTGTCCATCGCCTGAGGATCTCTTGATCTTCTGTGAGGCATTTTCCTGATTTATCTTGGATTGTGGTAGTTTTCCCTTGTTTATGGGTTGTGAAATCTTTCACCAACTGATATGCCATTTTGCTGTCATTTCTACTCAGTCTGTCTTTGATTTTGCAGCATTGTCTTTCTATCCAGGATTCCTTTGTCTTTTTCATGCTTTTCCTGATCATATTGTTTATCTCTCTGTATTTTCTAGCTCCTTCTTTATCTCTTTTTCCCTTTTTCAGTTCTCTTCTTTTGTCGCATAGTTCAAGGACATCTGTCGTGACCCAAGGTTTCTTTGTTCAACGATATTTGCCAATGATCTCGCTAGCTGTGCTAGTCACAGCTGTGTCGAATGTGGTTGTTAAGGACTCTAGGTCAGTGTCTTGGCTGTCCAGGGTTATCAAAGGTGCAAATTAACCACCTATCATTGCTTGGAAGGCTTGTGACTTTTGGATCTTTCAATTTTTCAAGGTCAAATCTGATTCTTGGTTGGTTAGGTTTTTTGATCATTTTCAGGTGGAGGCGAAACATCATCATTAATAAATCATGGTCACTTCCAATATCTGCTCCTGGAAAACTTTGTGTTCTGGCGATATTCAGCCCTGTGCAGAATCATTTTTCACCAAGATGTAGTCAATCTGGTTGTGATGTTGTCCATCTGGACTGTGCCAGGTCCATCTTCTAGATGCACTGTGAGGGCCAAATGTGTTGGCTAGCACAAGATTATTGTAGGCAGCAAACTCCAAGAGCCTGAGTCCTCTTTCATTTGTTTCTGTATTGCAGAAGGGTCCACAGGTGTTTTGCCAGTTTGTCTGTGAATCAACTCCCACCTTTGCATTCCAGTCTCCTTGTACAAACAGGATGTCCTTCTTGGGTGAGTTGTCAATGACATCTTGCAGTTGGTTATAAAAATTCTCCAGTTCATTGTCATCATAGTCAGATGTGGGTGCATAGGCCTGTATGATTGTGATGTTGAAGGGAGTGGCCCTGAGGCGGATGGTAATGAGCCTGCTTGAGACTGGGCAGCAATCCATAATGCTGTTCACAATATCCTTGTGGACAAGAAACCCAACGCCATGACTGTGTTTGTCCCCTCTTCTGCTGAAGTAGAGCTTATGCCCTTCATCTGTTGTTATTTCGCCAAAATTTTTCCAGTGCAAAGTTAATTGGATTTGTTTAACTCTGGACTTAATCCTGCCTGGGGCTTCAAGCTTCTTGTTCCTGTATCCCATTATCCACTGTAAATTCTCACTAATTAACATCTGACCCCTGTTTGTTTGAACAACTACAGCAAGAATAATTGTTATGGAACAACAGGGTTATTTTTATAGGAAGTGCAGAATAATATTCACTGGTCACTTGACTGGATGACGATTGATAACAACACGTCATGTACATATGTTGGTAGCAAACAAATACAGCAAACACACAGATAGCAAACACAGGACTTAGGAGTTCTTTGGCAAACATCACTGAAACATACAGGGAAAGGGACTCTGCCTCGGACAGTGAACAGTGAACCCCTTGGAAGGATAACCAACCCCTTAAGAGTGAGAACCAGCCAGAGTTCTCCAAACATTAGGGACAAAAAATACCCCATTTGAAAATACATCTAGATACATTTTTGAAAAAAATACTTTTTAATAAAAAACACAAAACCACAGACCTTAGGGGGTACAAAACACAAAAAACCACTTTTTATTTGTTTTGAACTTGGGGTGGGGTGGGGCATCTGTCTGGTGCCCCCCCCCCATATGTTGTTGGCTTTCTCATATTTTGGGTTGGGGTGTTGTTTTATTATATATATCATTGCCCAATAATTATAATAACCTTCAGTAGTGAGATTAACACTGATGCTTAGCAATTTCTGAAATAAATTGATTTTAAATTCGCATGAGAATCTTTACTCTCCCTTGAGCAAAAACTGTACACAAAATGAATTGAAGAAAAATGGAAAAAGATTTACCTGCTTGTGTTGTTCATAGTTCAGTAAGATTCAGACTAATCAGCTTTTTAATGAGCTGACTTCTTTCAAAACTAAGCTAAGATGAAAGGCAGTGATCAACTGCTGACACATTTGAAATAAATAATATTTAAACATTTACAGTTTATAGAATCTTTTTTTCACATTAAGAAACATGCAATTATAAGACAATTTTTCTTCAAGAATGTGTCACATCTTGCCAAATTATTAAATCAAACTCGTTTATTTTGGCACAAAACATTGCACTTTTTCAAGAAATTAGTGAAATTATTATTAAATTTTGTGAGCCACACTATGACCATGTTATATGTGAATTCGTATATGATCTCTTCCCCAAAATAATAAATAACTTTTTCGACATTAGTTTTTACACTTTGCAAAAAGAAAATTTATTTTTTCACAAATGAACAAACATAAATTTTTGGGATCCACACCACAATTGTGTTATACCTCAATTCATGCTATAATGAAGTGTGCTATAGCAGGGTTACACTGTATCATGTACTTGACATTTAAATCTTGCTTGAAAGTTTAGATGCTACAGTGCTCCAAATAATAGACAGCCAGATGCCCATGGCCCCTCCAAATCTAGTTTATTCCCCTGCCAATATCTAAGAGTGCTGACCATCAGGCTTGTTAAAACAAGTGTTATCTAATTTGCCTGAAAGAAACCATTTACACAACAATAAACGTGACTTTTTCATCTGATATTCTTAAAAGATACTGCTAAATTGTTAATATTCTGCACCCTTTTTCATGTCCCTCCACATTATCATGATTGTTTAATTGTATCAGAAGCTACAAATACTATTTACAAAGTGAAGCACATGATCGATAAATGGGGAAATTACCGATTCTATCTTCCGTATTTCATTGGTTACTTTTCCTGCATGATTAATAATGTGCTATCCCTGGTCCCCAACTGGAAATGCAGCAGTGGTTAAATACACTGAGTAGTACCTATGATTGTTTGACAGTTAAGCTAAGCTACAGGGTTAGCAACTTACAAAAGCCTCCAATACAATGCTTGTCATCCTAAAGGAACTGTGAAAATTAACAATGTATTTGATTCCATTTAGTTCAATGAGTTGGAAGCCAATGATTCTAATAATATATGGAGTGTATGTTGTCTGTAATTGTGACATATCCACAGTACTATGAAGTGAACTAATTACAAAATTGGAAGCTACTATTTTTACCTGATTGAAATAAAAAATTACTAGTGCCTCTCCAACATCATTTGTTTTCAATTTTGACCCAAAAATATATGCAGTATTTGCAGTATTCACCAAGATCTAAAAAAAACATAGTTTTGGGTTGGAGGTAAAACTATTTTAATTAAATAATACTTACCTGTTACCACTGTTTAGCTTACCCTTTCTGCAATAGAAATACCCACATCTGTGCAAGATGCAGCCTCCTCCTTTTATAAAATTCTAAGAACAAGTGCATCAACCCAGTTCAACTCCATGTCATAGGTCCATGTGCAATAACACATCCTCATTCTTTTCTAGGACCTTGACTAAAGAAGGGCCTTAGAGCATTATGGACGAAGGGCATCTAATAGTGCCTGGTAAGTATTACATAATAACAATTAATTTTATCTGCACAAAACAAACATCTTAATATCAAATAATGTTACCTGTCACTAATGTTTAGCTGAATTAATCAGTTAGATGGGAGGCTGATGGCCCATAAAGGTGTAAAAAGTGAAAAATTACTCACCATGTAGCCCCTCTTCTTAACTGCTATTATAACGCAGCTGTCTAGGCTGCTGTTCATGCAGCAATAATTGGAACCAGAGGAAAAAATAATATTGGTTCTGGTTTGATAAGGACTAAATGTAAATGAAGGAGGTCAAAGGCAATTGCCGAAATGCAGACTTCATAATATCCTCCCAAGATGAGTGACTGAAATATGCCCAGAGTAGAAATAGCCCTTACCCCATGGGCTTTTATTCTCATGAATGCAAGGTCTCAGTGGGAGACCAATGATCTCTTGACGGTGACCGAAATCCATCAAGAGACAGTGGATGCTAAAATATCAGCTGAGCCTATTAAGGCTAGAAAATACTTCCTTCCTTCCTTCTCTCTCTAGCAACTGCTAAATAGAACCCAAGAGCCCTAACAGGGCAAAGGAGTCTAACTTGATCATCCCTAGCAGAGATGTGACTGAGATTGGTGATTTTTATGGGATGGGAAGCAGGATTTTTTGGCACTGACAATTTGGCACCAGCCATTTTGGAGTGACTGGTCAGTCTGGCACCAGCCATTTTGGCAAGAGATGTTTTGGCATGAGGTTATTATACTAAGCCCTGCTAAGGATATCCTAAACATAAAATTTCCAGCTGGTCTGAAATAAACAACTTTCTGAGGTTTACGTAGCCAAAACAGTGCACTGTAAACAAAACATTAGAAAATATAAACACAGACAGGAGACTTTAATTCTTCCTTAAAACAATTGCACACAGACATTTGTGGAAAATATGCTAAAGTTACCTCAAATAAACAAATTCTTACCAAACATGAACATGTTGTATATTCAGTCCATCCAAAAATTATGTGTTACTCAAAAATAAAAAAAGATACTGTTATGCTTTCTTAAAACAATTACCAGAAAATTTGCTAACATGCTTTTTATGGAGAATATATTAATGTTACATCAAATGAACAACTTCTTATGAGATATGAACAAGTAGTATAATCAGTCCATCAAAAAACTGATAATCCTCATAGATACTCAATAACATTTCGTTTATCATACCTCTCGACAAACCTTTTGATTCTTGCATCAGTATCAACATATGTCCTGCATTTGATCAGTGGTTGATGTTCATAGATGAATTGCTCAAACACCATGTCATGTCCTTTTTGAATGGCTTTGATTCTGTCAATAAATTTCCAAATGTTAAGGTGATCCATCCCAGATTCTGCCTGCAATCTTCGATGGGTAGCTTCAGCATAAATATTTTTATGATTATCTCCATTCAGGGTCCTCTCATGGAAAGACCAGATTTGTGGAGGGAAAACTGCACTGTTGACCTTGAAGGCAATTAGGATGACCAAAACAGAAGTCCTCAAATCAGCTGACGATAGGCATGATATCTTCTGTAAGTATATTTATCAGTGCTTCAAGCGCAATAGTCAGCTTGTCAATTGGAACAAATGCAACTGCAACTATCATTCTGGCGGAAAGAGCAAAATCAGGATCAGTGAAACAGATTGATGCAACAGGCCTCCTTCAGCAAGTTTTCTGTGCATGTTAATGGTCAAGTGGAAGAAGCATCTATGGACTTCTGAAGTTAGAAACATCAACCTTACTGCACTGACTGAGGCCTGCTCGAAGTCAATGGAGACAGATGACAAATTCAGATTGCAACAACTGTTTGTGAACTTAAAAAATTCATCAGTATGTTTCTCCTCCTTTGTTGGGAAGTAAAGCATAGAGAACTGGTATCTACCTGCCATACTTACACAGATCTGAGAGATTGGGGCAGGAGCCAGGCTGAATGTTCATTCATGTAAAGTCTCTCTATTTGATCACTCCAACTGAACAGAGAATTTCGTTCCTGCATTGTTGGATAACCTTCTGAAAAGAGTCCTTTTCAGGCATTTTCCCCTAAATGGCAGCCAAGGTTCCTTGAATAGAATTACTGAAGATCACTGAAGGGATTTCATTTGTTTCTATTGTTTTGTCACTTGATTGCAGTTGTGACCTTTCCCACATCACATATTTTTGCCACACTGCTTCCATGACTGCTGGTATATCTCTTTAACAACTTGATTATCATTGGTGGCTGTGTGGAGATGGGTCTTACATTAATTTTTTGCTTGCATTGCCAGAACTTCTTTGAATGATCTGCATTAAACTTGTCAAAGATGTATGGTCCCTCATGCATTGATTCATTTCTCTTTGCCACATTTTGTTTTACAAGTTTCCATTTTCATTCAAGAAATTTATTTATGAATTAAGGATTGCAAGTTCTGTGTTTATATACCCTTATAAAACACTAATAAAAGATATTACACACCATGCAGTTTGATGACATGCTGAAGTGACCTGCTCCTACACCTTTAAAAAATTATGAACACAATATGCTCCTTGATCTATCACAGAAATTAAGTTTTGGCTGACTATTTTTTTCTTTTTATGATGTGGGTATCATCTACAGATTAATTAACTAGTTATGTATTAACGAAAACCACACATCTGTTTTGCTTTTGGTTTCCAGTGTGCTCAAACAATACATTTTATACCATTCTTGCTTGCATGTTCATTGACAAATGTTTGATTAAAATACACCTCTCTGCTGATAACTCGCGCACAATAAGGTCCAAAAACACAGACCGCATTATAAACAAGGGCGTGAGTTACTGAGGGACCTCCAAAAAATAAGTGATTCCATCCCCGCTGGACATTGAGAAAACCGCAGGGGGTGAGTGGGTGGGGTAAATGTACTGTTTGGTGGCTGGTAACTCGTTTTATAATCGCATCAAGAATACTTGTCAATAAAGAGCTTTTTCTAATGAAGTTATTTGTTATTCTGTATACGGTAAATTATATTTATTTTCAAGATCGTTAACATTATTCCAAAAGTTTCCAACAACGTTCATGTGTACACGAGAACATTTGTGTATTACATCATTGCTTGTTATTGTTGTTGATTAGTCTGGTTTCTTGCTTTATATTATGGCTAAAAAGTACAAAGCCGGGAGTCTACGAAATGGGACCAGACTAACTGTTGATAAACCATGAAACAAGATTCCTTTTTCCAAAAATTAGTGATAATTATTTCGTGAAACAATCGTCTATGTCAAAACAAAATTTCTGCATTGTTCAGTTAATGAAATATTGATGCCATGATTTCATTGCAAATATGGGTGATACTTCACCTCATCCTTGAGTGTATCTCAAAGTATCAATTCAGGAATTCTCTGAAACTTGCTTTTCCACCATGATCCTATCTGAAACAAAGCTCTTTATCTGAGAAAGTATACATTTCGCTTGGTTGCCTTGCTATCTTTGATCACATTTATGAATGAGTAGGTAGTTTAATTACATTAAGTAGACAATAATATTTATAACTGTGTTTGATCGATCAATTTTAAGAAGATCAACCAATTTAAGATCGGGGTCACTAGATCTTACCTATGTAGGATTTGCATGCCTTTTGACTTCTCTTTTATTCAACCTCCTTTTTTTGATACAAAAGACGCAATTAACATGACAATACAAAGGATGACAGCTTTTAATTCAGCGCAAACATACAATAAATACTTCCCTAAGTCAGATATCAAATCACGGTTGGCATATAATTAAATTCTCAGCAAAATGCTTGCAGACATAGCTGTTACAGTCTATCGACGCATTTCACATTTGAATACAAAAGTGCACATTACATTTTAATATGATGATTACACTTAATTTGAACTAAAAGATGTAACTAAAACACAAATATCACTTGACAAAAATCATTTAATTGATATTTATTTATTAAAGTGATGCCTCCAGCAGGCATAAGTGACTTTTTCACTGATCAAAATTTTGTTGAATATTGTTATTTACAGTGTACTTAGAAGGTCATTTGGAAAGAACATGCAACAATATATGACTTATTATTAAAAGTTGATAATTTCATAATGTTGATTAAAATTTCCAGGTCCTATCTACCGTTTTCCACAATAAAACAAGTGATACATCAATGTTTCGTTTACCAATTTTGATCGTGATTTTCTTAAAGTTAAAAAATAGGGCTACTATTTTTTTTTTTTAAGTTTAAAAAAATGTGGTTCATGCCTGACTCTGCATTATAAGCGGGTTCGTGGGTTACAGGGCTTTAGTTATCAAGGGAGTGGTGTACCTGAAAAAGAATCTCAGCCATATTAAGTTAATTATATAATTGCTAATAATCAGTCTAAAAAACCAGGTTGTTCAATTCATGAACACTTTCAAGCATAGTACCCACAGAGATCAAAATAATAAAAGAAGCCGCTAGATACTCACATGGCTGGTAGCACTTTCAAACATTAGAGTAATATAGGCAAGAGGCAGCAACTTCCAACATCATATAATCAAAAGTCTGGTGAACAGTATTATTAATTCCTGATACAGCTGACTGCATTATTTGCAAAAGCAAACTTTCTGCCGAATGGAGCAATTTATGGTAAATAAAATAAGAAAAAAATAGCATAGCCATTAAAACACATAAAAAAAGAAAACTGCAATACATGTGTACTGAATTTTGATATATCCCACCCTTTTTTACGTCATTTTCAAACATAAATTCTTTAAAAATCCTGACATTTTGTTCTAGGATACAAGATGCTTTTTCCCTTTTTTCCTCGAACTGTCAAGGTAAAAATGTATTCTATAAATGGCAACATGCAAATGGGTAAATCACAGTATTTGGCCCAGATATGTGGCACATGGTGGTCAAATTTCAAATTCACAGAATTCTGTTGAAACAACTTGATTTTGGAAGTTCAACACTTTGAACCTCTGAAAATTTAATGGTTTACTGAAGAGAAAATGGCAAGTTTACTTTTTCTTGTTTGCTGGCGGCAGAGTAGGTTCTGGTTATGGACACTACAGGGTGAATATAACAAGCAAAGTCAGTCATGGTTTTCACTTGAACATTTAATTTTTTGTAATATAACAAACTTGAACTCATAAACAAACAAAACTAATAATTTTTATGTGACTAGATAGGTCATAGGCGAATTAAACCTTACTCTCTCTTCAACACCTGCTGAAACACTATTTTAACGGAGCATACCTTTATCAGAATATACTAATAAGGTCAAGGGAAATGGAAAATATTGCTTTGATATTGTTGTTTGAACCTATAGGTAATAATCAACCACATGTTCTAGTTCCAGAACTGCATATCAAAAACAATTAATGTACCAGACAAAGGTCCAGACAGTTACAGACACCACATAATTCATGAAATGAATAAACTTATTTTGACATGTTCTGCTTAAATAATATCTTTCATTAAACAGAAATTGAAAAAGACAGTGAAATCTTGGAAGATTGGTACATTTGTTATTAACTAGAGTCCATTAACAGTCTTGCAATATTGAGATTATGAACCTTTCATATCAAATTATAATGACAAGCTATCAATATAATGCTAAACTTATGAAATTGAGTGTTTAATGAATATATACAAACAATGAAACAATTCTCAAAACATTTCCTGTACAATGATATCTTCATTCAGGTTTACAACATGGCCACTTGATCATGTTGCATGAAGGTTATGGACACTACCGCGTATTGGGTAACATAAAATATAGAAAAGTAAAAGTAACACAGTGAAAGTACTTGTCTTCCATGTTAAAAATCACTTTTTATTGATAAGTAGCACATTTAGTACTAACTTCTTATACCTATTAGACAGGTGTAGACATGTACATAGTTCCATGTATTGTAGAGCACCATCATTTATGGGAGCACAATGTATGTTCTTACATCCACTTCAAATAGACAAGTCTGTGAATTTTCATTTGCTCACTCTTAACTGCATTGAGTTCATTGTTGTTGAACTTGAAATGTTCCCATTCACTGACAAGAACTGGCTCTGTCAGTGTCCCAACAAGATGTTCCTTTGGTTCATTTGCAAATATTTGTGTCTACTTATTAATATAATACCAACCATGTCAAGCTTTTTAATTGACTTCTCAGGATCTGTAGGAATGAAAACATTTTACTCATCAAAACCATTTTGCAGAAAAGAAATCTTGTTTAGGTAGGGCTTTTATGTCAGTATGACCATTTAATACATATGTGTATTATAGAATGAACATTTCAAACATACATGTTTACAAAATGCATAGTGTCCGTAACCATTTTGTATCATATTAACATCATCAATATGTACACATATTTGAAACCCTTAGTGTCAGTTAGTTTGTGCATATATTGAAAATAGTCATATATTAGTCTGAAGGAAAGACTGAAAGTGTACTAAATGGGGAGAAATAGGACGTAATTACTTTTATTCTAACTTTTCATTAAATTTCGCTATTTTTAATTCAATAATCAATCAAAATTTAATTTTAGCAAAAAGTATTGACTTAAGTATTTAAGATATGTATGATAAAGGACAGTTTAACACAAAAAGTGCTGCATGCAAGCATAATAATGACATGAAACATTTATATCTCATTTGCCTAATATAGGTTACAGACTCTACAGAAAATATTGGTACAGTGTACAGTATTTCACATTATCTGATTTTGACAGATAATTTCTTGTCAGTAATTATGCTGAGGAATCCCTCCATGCTTCTAAGTGACTCGGTTGAAGCCAAGGCTGCTGGAATGTACTACTTGGATGTAAATACAAAGAACTTATTTTTCTTTTTTGCAGACAAGCAATTGATGCAATACTGCATGAGGAAATTGTTGCATCATCCTGTTACATGGCATATTTTCAGCCAAAGATGATGCAATACTAATAATATGGAAAGTTTTAGTCTGATATGGTTAAAGTTTTGAAAAATGGCTCCAGGAACTATTACATATATTTTCAGGTTATGGACACTACAGTTTTCTGTAGTGTCCATAACCACATTTTGTCCATCAGGAAATATTAATGAAAAATATATCCATGACTTGTATATTTTTGAAACCATACCCACAGTATGTATAACCAAAATTAATAAAACTGTTGTGAGTGTCTTCAATATAGGAAAACTGTGAATTGTTATGGACTCTACAAATTTTTCTGCACCAGGTTTTATTTCAGTGGATACTCCTTAAAAAAAAAAAGAAGACTCCAATCTGACATTTCTTTAGTTTCTGCAGCATTTATGACCATAGTTTAACTCTTATATATGAAATTCAGTAAAATAATATGAAATCTTTCCTAATAATTACAGACATAACTAGAAGAGGGTAACAAGAATATAAAAATGTATAACGAAGTACAGGTTCCACATTTTTATTGATATATCTACCAATTTTCTACTTTTACTTTCAACAAATACATCAAAATTTTTGTGATGAAATTTTCTGTAAGAATAATGACAACACTCTGTTCTACTAATATAAGGAAATACTAATATTCTTTGTTGAAAAATGAAATATATTTAAGTGCAACAGCATAATGTAAAAAATGGCCATTTTGGGTGTGTATTCACAGGTGATTGGAAAAAAATGTAATTTTCAAAAAGAACTGAAACTTGGGAACCACCTACAGCATGCACCCCCATATGTTTCTGGACATTAAGATTGTATTTTAGGCCACAACTGTGGCTTCTATGCTGATATAACATTAAAAAGCCGCAAAAAGGCCAAATACCATGATTTACCCAAAAGACAAATATACTCTTTGACGTAGTACCAAGCTGGCCCACTCCTACATCTAATACATAATGTATAAATCCAACATGTTCTTTTTTCGCGCACCAAAGCAACTAGTGCCAAACTGTCTGGTGCCATAACAGTCATGCCAAAATAGCCAGTGCCAAAAAAGTCACGTACCCTCAGGGACTGGAGTACTGACGGATGCTGGCTTTCTGAAAGAAACCTAGCTGGCATAACAGGTAAACAGAATCATAATTCTCATTGAACCTAAAACATTCTTCCTCTATTGATAATGTATGCAGTTTGCCTCTCACATGCATTGATGTTACAGCCAGCCTATTAGAAATATCCTTTTAAGAACAAGATTTTAATATGATGTCTCACTCAAAGGTTCAGGTGGGTTAATGTCAAATCCCACAAAACATATGGAAGATTCAGTCTAGGAATCGACAAAAGAGACACCAGTCTCTGCAGCTCTAAATATTTAATAAGATTTACCAAAAGAGAATTTGAGCCAATGAACTAATGTTTGGAGAACAAATGAGTGTTTGATAGTGGAAACTAACGAAGCTCTCTACTCAAAAAAGAGGTGCAGGAAATCTGTTACTGCAGCACAGAATGGCAGATAGGATAAATATGTTTCATAGTGCACCAATCATAACAGATTCTCCACTTTGCAGCATAGACCTCAAGTTGTGAACTAAATAAGGGATGTGGGGGAGGGCCTCAGTAGGGTTGTAAAGTGTCATCAGACGAAATCACATCATAACCCTGAGGTTTGGGAGGTCCTGTTGGAGCCCATTTCATGGTCACAGCAAAAAATGGTTGGGAATCACTGCAGCCTTAGATGTAGAACATGTCCATGCCTGGATGATGCAGTCTGCAATCTTGCTCAAGACTCTGCCTGGAATATAGATTGCTTGCAACAAGCCAGTCATGAAGGAATCTGAGGATTGGTGTGAAGCAGAGTACCTTTGTGTTCTGAAAACAGATCCTTCCACTGAACGAAGACCTTTTAAGCCACAGTGGTGCTATCAGGATTATCCGAGCTGTGGATATCCTAAACTTGTGACACAACTGTGGAATTAACCTCAAGGGTGGGAATGCATAAGCTAACAGCTGATCCCACCTAAGGCTGAAGACGTCCACTCCCCAAGCTCTTTGGTCTGGGACTGGGTAAAAATAAATAGATTCTGAAGCTTGTTGTTGGGTTTCACTGCAAGCAAGTCCACTAAAGATTTCTCCCACAGAAAGCAAAGATACTCTGAAACTGCTTGATGTAGAGACCATTCGGTTAGGACTAACTTACCTGTTCTGGACAAACTATCTGCAAGAATGTTTTCTTTAATGGAATGTGAAGACTTGACAGGGTTCACACAGAATTCAGAATGACAAATTCAAAGACTTTTCCCAAACTTTCAAAGACCACAAACATAGATTTCCAAGACCTATTTTCACTAACATTTTGTATACAAGTTATGTTATATGAGAAAACAACGAATGCAAAATACTACAATATTGTTTAATGATGAAATGAAACTGAATGGGTCATCAAAAGAAAGAAACCAGGAAAACTCGACTACATCCGAATCTAACAACCTTGGACAATTTTATTTGTGATTATGGAAAGAAATTAAATGTTTGGGTTTATTTCAATTTTCAAACTTTTAAAGACCTCTGGGTAATCTGCTCGATTTTCCCAAACTTTCAAGGCTTTGAAAATGCTACCTCATTATTCCCAAACTGTCAAAGACCTTCAAAGACTGTATGAACCCTGCTTGAAGTGTAAACCCTTCATACTCTGCCCAGTGTAGCAGGTTTTAGATGTCCATGCAGAGAAGGTGCATGAGTACCTCCTTGCCATCAGTGGTATGCAACCTCAGATGTGATGTCTGAGAAGACCATGATGAAATGCCCCATGACACAATCCGTGCACAATTTTCAGGGTGAAGAACACAGTTTTCATTGCCAAAATGTTTATTAAGCAAGAAGCTCTCTTCCTGGGAGAAATGGCCTAGGAGAAGTACTCCTTCTGGCTCTGAATAAGCCCCCCCCCCCTTAATCTGAAATGCCGGTGTAGAGATAGGAGTGGGTTCGCTGGTGTTCAAAGAAACTGACATCAAAATTTGGTATTGATGGTTGAGGTAGTACTGAAATGTTGACCCTTGAGAAATTCAATTTGACAGTGAATCCTTGTGTGGTTTTCTGACCACCAACAGAAGAAACTAAGAGTATATAAATGGAGTCTCTCTTGGGCTACCAGATCTGCTGCAGAGTTCAAGGCTCCTAGAAGAGATAAAGTGAAGCTAACAACAAAGTCTTGGCCTATAAAGTCCTCAACAACTCCAGGACATTGCCTTTCCTTTCTGGGGGAACATGAACCTGACCCAGAAATTTAATAAAATTCATTCCTATGTATGTGAAATCCTGAGAAGGAATGAGATCCAAATTCACTAGGTTGGGAACAAGTACCAAGTCACTACAGACCAACAGCTGGTCATATGACATAGTATAGACTATTTGTTGCTGTCATGCATTAGCCAGTTGTTAAAGTTCTTGATAAAAGAAATCCACAGATACCTCAAGTGCGGAGAGTGCTACTCCCATTGCCAGAATGGCTTGGCTTAGAATTTAAATACTTCCTGACTGATCAAAAGACAGAAATACTTTTTGTGCTGAGTTAAGAAAGGGATGTGGAAATAAGCATTCTGCAGATTGATGGAAACTGTCCCATCTCCAGATCTGACAGCATTTTGAGCAGATGCTACCATTTCCATCTTGTAACTTTCCTCTTGCAAAAATTTGTTAGCTGGGGAAAAGATGTATAATCAACCTCAGTTTCCCACCTTTTGTGGGTACCATAATATCCATGAGCAGAATTCAGGCAACTCGATGTTTGAACCCCCTCTAATGCCTCCTTATGAAGGGTGCACACCTCTTCCTTTAACATGATTACATTTGTCTGATGGAATAAGGATGGAAGTCCTTGAGAGAGGAGCAAGTTCTGTGAACTGCAAATGTATACCCTCCTACACTACAGAAAGGACCAACCAATCTTCCTTGACGTTTAATCAGGCCTCTGAAAAGAGGGCTAACAGAATACTTATTTGTATTAAAGGAAGAGGGATACAGTGCAGGACAGGAGAGGCATCCCTATGAATGCTCCCCACTGCTCTGCTTGGGAAAAGGGAAGGAGTTATTAGACTTCATTGCCTTGCCCACACCTCTCCAGATTTTCCATCTTTAGTACAACTTTTGGGGAGTGGTCTTACAGGAAAGTTGGACACTTTACTGTTGTGACTGTATACCCTTGTGTTGGAAATTGGTCTGCCCCATGACTTGATCATGCTGTGCTTGCTTACTGATCAGCTTCAAAGGTTAGTAACTCAAGCAAGGGACCTATGTTGTAGGGCTTTCAAATCCTGAGATCCAAAAGCAGGAATAAGGCTGCCAAATAAAGTCTCCAATTCCAGGGGTGAAGCTCCAAGAAGATTTTTGCTCTAACAAAAACTTTGAAGTGTCCAATGTGACATCTCTGTTGTGGAGTAGCTCTGCTGACAATGCCATGATCACAGACAATTCAGACCATGATGTCTTTGCTACAGTCTCCATTAACCATTGCAAAATAACAGAAGACTGAAGGAAGTGATTTAGAATAGACAAGTGAATGATACTATTGTCACTATGGACCTGGCCTATGACTCTAAAGTTTCTACTGCTTTAACAGTGAGGCAAGCAAATGACCCTGATGAAATACACACTTATGAAGCTGCAAAAAAAGTTTCATTAAGAAGTTAATATTTCTTTTAAAATATCAGTGCTAAAAAATTACACTGAAGCCTGACATCTTCCTGAATGACCGTTGTTAACAAGTGTAGCAGCTGACTTCGAGTAAAAATGGCACTCCTAACCTGGTGCTTGATGATCTATTCATGAAAAGTGATTAACAAAGTAACCCTTTTTATGAAAATCACTTCATTTTATGACATGAACTGCCACTGTTATAGCACTGCCTTTAACAGTGAGGACGAATTCAACAAATTTTAAAAACTCTCATATTCTCAAAAAAATCAGTGTAATGTTCTAAAGTCAAAGAATACAGCTATAGTGGAACATTTTCTAGCAAAGCTTGCATATCATTTGTTTGTATTATATCAGTATATGATGCCATGTTATTTTTACTGAAATTGAGAAAGAATTATGAAAAATGCCACTGTGTCCGTTTTACTTCATCATCCAATGATTGGTATATGAGACCTGGTGCCCAGTGTTGTGACTGGAACCTGGTGATCAGTTTTCTGTACCCAGTGATTGGTGACCGGTCAATGACTGGCCATCTAAAGTCAATGGTAATCTAGATCTGTGGGAATAACCTTCCTCCAATCTAAAAGAGCCACAACATCACAGAACTCTCTTGGTGGTTGCATGAACTGCTAATTACCTGACCCAGGGTACCTGGAGAATGTGGACCCTCCCTGAAGTGTTGAGAGCAATCACACTCCATAAATGTGCTCAGTTCTATCCCCTTAGGTGATAAGACTTTGCTTGTGCCATTCATACTCACACTTTATGACATATTTCAAAAAATTCTGAAACAAGAAATGTTTGGATTACAAAAATAAATGATTATCTATAATAACAAGGGCTGTGTCTATTTGTGAATAAAAAAACTTTGAATTTATTCATGTACTGAACAGAGGAACATTATATATGAATTATATTAATGCAACTACCATTAAATAATGAAAGGAGGAACATAATCTCTACAAAAGTCACTATCAGATTAATTTGATGTTAAAAACATTGCAATCAACAAAATTAATGAAATTAATACACAGACCCTCATATAAAACACTCTAACTGAAAACTTTAGAAGGAATGATTCTGACAACCCCTTTGAAATTTATATATATTGCTGCAGGTAATTCCCTAAATCACAGGAAGGGTAGGTAGTTCATCATCCATACAGCAATGAAAAATTGTCATTAAACTATCAAAACAAACTTTCTCATGATTAAAGACTAAGTGATAATGTTTTGTAAATAAAGAGATATGAATATCAGGATCTGATACAACATAATAATCACTCAGGTACTTTTTCTGTAGGCAAGCACTGTCTTTCATGTCATGACTTGAGATACTGTCCAGAAAAGAATGGATGTGGAAGTGTACATGGGCCTATGATATGGAGTAAGACTGGGTAGATGAATGTATTCTGAGAATTTTAGAACTGGTGGATGGTGTATCTGGTATGGACAAGGGTTTTTCCATTGCAGAAAGAGTAAGCTAAACAACAGTGACAGCTGACATATTACTGATATTAAAATGGCTTTAATGAAATCAAATCATAATTTTAGCAGACAAGGTCATACACAATTTTTTCTGAAGTAAACAAACAATTTGTCAATTTAAATCAATTTTATATTCTGTTCTTATTTAAAGTATTGCAGATTCAATGTTGTGAAAATAACAGTAAAATATTATGCAACTGTCAACCAAGTGGATTTCAAATTGGGGCAAGTGCTGTTTTTTTAAAGCTACCTGCCCTGGTCCCATATCTAAAAAAAATTTCACTAAGCGCTGCCTGTGAATTCTGAAAAAAGGATAAATGATGTAATGGACATCACACTGTTCTCCTGATATTAATTAGGTGTGATGTTCTTTTTTTGAAATTAATTAGATATCTTTCTCTGATATGCTAACTCTCTATGACCATCCAACTTTAAGTTTCTGGGCTCCACTGGATCTTTACTTCTCTCCCTGCCCAATCAAAACTGCAAATTTATTATGTACTAACATCTAAGACCTTTATTTCTTTTTAATACTCCCTGGCTGTCACCAATACAACTGACAGAAAACAAGTATGTTTACACCATAGAAATTAAAAATTATAATAACACTGAACATTTTGGGACTTCCAATACTAAAGGCTGGGACTTCTAAAAATAACAGATTCCCAGGAACCCCTGTACTTAAAGAGCATTCAAATCATGATGTAATTTGTAGATTGTATATAAATCTGCAGCCTCCCCAAAACCTTACCATTCTTCTCAAAGCTACTCTGATGTGTGTTTTATTCAGTATCCATTGATTGTCTCCGCTCATTGGGACCCTCAAACATAAGCCAGCTAATTGCATCCAAGTCTGAAATGATACTTGATATTTTTTCAACCTGACATGTGTAAATTCAATGGAATATAGTGACTTTTGTATCTAGAATCTAGGCTTTAGCAGACAATCAAACAAAGCAATGCACATACACGTCGTTATGAATAAAATCTGATACTTCCATAAAAATTATTATTGCCAGGTACACCAAACAATCATCTGAGGAAAAATGACGTATCAAGACTTGTGAATAATCAACAATAAGGAATTCCCATCATATTACCAATCATCACTAATTTATAACTGCAACAAATCCACAGAAGTCTGCAAAATATTCTTGTCTGTAATGCACATATTTTACATATTTTTGTATATTATACTGTAAGACCTGCAGCGAGTACTATAAACACCAATAAATACAACAATTATACTGCATGTTAATCTTATGAAAAGACAACAATGCCTGCATGTGGGGCCCCGAGTGGCCGAGTGGTCTAAAGCACTCACCGTTACGGAGCACTGCCATCTCACCTCTGTCTGCGTGGGTTTGAGTCTCAGATTCGGCCAATGTGGTTATCTGAGAAAGCTTGCCAGTAGCTTCTCATGGGTCGGTGGTTCGTTCCGGGGTTTTCCCGGGTTCTTCCTCTGCCATTTATACTGGCCGCCATGTATATATCTTGTGCTGAAAATTGGCGTTAAACCCCACAACAACAACAACAACAACAAAAGCCTGCATGCATGACTGTAAGTAAATATGCCTGTCTCTTCATAAGAAATATCCTGAATTCATATATATATATATATATATATATATATATATATAAAGTTTAAAAAGTGACATTTTCAAATATCATATATAACACAGATGTTATACAACAATATAGTGCCATGATTCTTGCAATTTTTTATATGTGAAAATATAATTATTTAAAAGGAGGATAAATCATTTTTCAAGAAATCAATAGAGTTTTGGGGGGAAGTCATGATTGTGTATGAAATACTGCTATGCCACTACTTTGTGTATCCTTTGATCGGCTGATTTTAGTCACATCATGCAGTATCCATTTTGGGATGTTGACTCTTAAATTGAAATTCTTATTACCCAGTTGAGTATTTTGTGCAACAAAATTACCTGCACAAACAAAGATTACATTCATACATTTAGGTAGGATTGTCAATACTGACCTTATCTTCTATTATCATGTGAATTTAGGTGAACTGAAACATGAATTTGTGTGTATTTCAGTTGCAAGGTCGTGTTCCAACAGCATGGTCAGTTTTAATTGCCAATTGATTGCAATGCCCAACAATCCATGCTTTGTTTGCCAGAATATTGACATGTGCCAAACCTTGTATATAAACTGAGTCATCATTCAAGATCACAGAGGATGATAGACAAAGGAGAGAAAAATAGAGAGGGACTTGTACAGACTGAACCTGTAGAATAATGATTGAGAATGTAAGTGAGGTTGGTAATAGATCAAAACATCTGAAAATGAAATTTCACTTACCAAATTTTTATGTACAAAATTTTGTAGTTTATAAAGTTTGGAACCAAGAATCTAAATTATATGTTCTCATTATATAAGCAGATGAACATTTTAATAATTTCAATTTAGCCTTGATATTTGGACTTAGAAATGAAATATTTTTATTTAAAGTATAAAAACTTCCCACATTACATTGTTTATAAACAGGCAGAGATTTTGTAGGATACAGGAATTTGTGTAACTTTTTAAATAATGGTGAAAACACCCAATATGTTTGTATTTATAGGTATATTTCTGTGCTTAAAACTGAATATGTACATTCAACTTGGTAAAGAGAATAATTCTTGTTTATATCTCGTCCTGACAAAATAAATGTAAGAAGACACTGAATAAATCAATATGTATGAATTTGTATCTTCTTTTGGATAATGTGTTTTTTATCCCTATCTATCTATAAATATGTTGATGCAGTCACGCTTGACTATTAAGCAATGGGAGGCACATGGTCAAGAAGATAGGAAGGTAGCAATAAGAAAGATAGAAGAGTAATGATAGGAAAGGTAGAAATAAGTAAAAGTGTCAGTCTACATTTCCATCCCTTCATACTCAGACCAATCCAGTAACCATGGTGGTGATAAGATAGATGAACCTCAACGTGCACAGCCTAGAGAATCACTAGGTCTTACGTGTAGCTCAATAGTGCATTAGAATGTGATGTTGGAAAGCTCCTGCTTGTGAGATAACAAGTCAGGAGTTTCTGTAATTGTTGATGGTAATTTGTTCCAAATCCCTACTGTACATGGAAAGAAGCTGAACTTTGAAACAGTTTGTTGATGCTGACTTCAGTATGAACTTCTTTGATTTGCCCTAGTTTGGCTATATCCTAGGGTTAAGTATTTGTCCACAAGTATGTCCATTAGGTGGTTCGCCATGTTGTACAACATGGTCAGATGGGCCTAGGCTTGCCTGGATTTGAGTGATTCCTACTGGAAATGATCAACACTGCCCTGATACTACTGCTGGTATTATTGTATCTGTTTGTGATGTAACTAGCGGCTCTTCTCTAACCATCTCTATCTTACTTACTGGATCTGTGAGTTCCATACAGTTCAGCAGTACTCAAGGCTAGGTCATATAAGTGAGAAATATGCCGCACTTTTTACTTTCCTGTTGCTGATTTGGAGGCTGCAACGGAGGAACCAATGTCGCTGTTCCTTTTTTTTTCACCATTTTGTCTATACGACATTTCCAAGAGAGGTCTTTAACGAGTCAGTTGAAAGCATTGTAGCATCAGGATATGGAAAATCTAAAATCCTGACTAATTTTCCAGACCAATGAGGTTACAATACAAAGAGATTGATATTGAAAAAGGTTAATATATGTGACTTTGTCAACCTAACTGCAGTAACATAAAAAAACAAACAAGAACAATCCATTCTTTCATTTTACTCTTACACACCTCTATTCCTATGGACAAAACATGTTTTCATAAACATAAATAATAAATTATGCATGATTAACAACAAAGAAGCACTTTGTTTGGCAGAAAGATTCTTCCTCCATCTGTCAAGTTTGGCAAAATGTTATTAAGATGGCTTAAGTCAATGGAAAATTCCTATAGCAATAATGTGAATCTAATAACCTGTACAATAATATTAAAGAATGACTCAAAGACTTTGTTGTTATGAGTGAATAAGTTTATGTGTGTAAGACAAAATAAGACTGGATTAAATAATAATGTTATGCAAGTGCATAATGTGTTGTTTTGTATGTGTGTGAGTGTGGTTACATGGCAATTGTAATCATACTTGTATGGATACATTGTGATCATTATTTACCAGGGCACTACTATTTCATTCAAAAGTTATATTCTATTGACAATCTACAGTTCATTCCTGTTGTTAATTATGAGTCAGAACCATTGTCACATCACTCCATCAA
The DNA here is from genome assembly GCA_016617855.1 of Megalonaias nervosa. Lineage (NCBI taxonomy): Eukaryota > Metazoa > Mollusca > Bivalvia > Unionida > Unionidae > Megalonaias > Megalonaias nervosa. The sequence continues at coordinate 44,678 of JAECUM010009744.1, read as the reverse complement.
ACCAAAAACCATGGTAATTCAATATGCCTAGAGAATTGGCTGAAACCAAGTTATCAATGATCGGTCAATAAATTTACTGTCCAGGTCATTTGTGGAGCAGTCAAAGCTAGATGAATTCAAGAGGCCCACTGACAGAATGAAACCAGCAAAATTATCAGAGAGAAAATGAAAATAATTTCTGCTGTTAGCTGTAAAATGTCACAATTACCATTCATAACAAATATGAATGGCAAATGCATTTAACAGTCAATGCCTACTGAAAAAGAAACAATAGTCTCTCAAATGACTGATGCTCTAAAGGTTCAAATGAATTTTCAGGAACTGAAGGCAACACCTTTCTTCTTTCTAACTGCTGAGTGTAGAAACTAATTAATATTTTTGAGCAATACGATTTTAAATTAGCCTTTGCAGCAGTCACAAAGGATGTAATATCATGACCATTTTCAAATAGGACCAATAAGACCTCATTAGAAATCTTTTGGTGAAAACCCTGTCTGAATATGGCCCACCATTTAGGAAGAAAGGCAATAACAAGAGTTTCACTATGGTTGTCATAGTGTTCATACCGGCAGTCTTATCAGTACTATTTTCATTTAGGACCAACTAAGCACCAAAGTCTTTCGTGAAAACCCGATGTCAATATTTAAAATCCATTTAGGATGTGTAGTAGTAAGTAACAAGATTTCACAATGGCCACAAGGCAACCATATTGGAGGACAGGTTGTAGCCATTTTAATTTGGAACCAGCTAAATCTCAAAATGAGTCATCTGGAGGGAACCCCCATATTGATATGACTTTCCTCTGATGTGTAGCAATAATAAGATTTTTAAGATAGCTACCATTCTGGCCATATTGGATGTCAGCTTGACAACATTTTCCTTTTGGTCCAACTAGATGTCACAAGAAGTCTTTTGGTGAAAATCCACATCGATATGACCACAACCAAGGAGGAATTGTGATAAAAATTTCAAGATGACCAATGCAGTGATCATACTGGAAGCAAGATCAGCACCATTTTCATCCAGGACCAACTTTACATCATAACAAGTCATCTAGTGAAAAACCCTTGTCAATATGACTTTCCATTCAGGAAGATTTTTGTCCTACTGGTTTATTGATATTTCTGACAAATTATAGGCTGTATCATGCCTGGGAAATGTGAGTAAGGTGACTTTCCCAAGGATATGCTGAGACAGCCTACCCTGGCTGGCCTGGGCAGGTATCAGACCCATGCCCATTGGATTTGGAGTTCAATGTTTAATTAATTAAGCTACCATTATGACTGTAAGTCTTGGGACATGAAAAATAATTATTTTTTTGTATCCTTAAATATATGTACATTTAAAAATTATAGCAATTTTGGTGTCCCAACACTTACAGATGTAAAAAAACTTGTCCAGACAAAATTGGCAAGATTGCCATACTGCATACAACAGTGACCAGCTCTTGTTCATTCAAGAAACTGTTATAAACTACTATGATTGTATTTATGTTATTATCTTGCATGTGCATATTTTCCAATCTTTCCAACATGAAATAAAATAAAAGTAAATAAAAACTTCAATAATTCACTATGTGTATGACTGATAGTTAAATTGTAAGCAACGATATGAGCCCCTGTGGTACAGACCAGTACTAACACAACGCAAATGGTATATCCTTGTTTATTCCCAAAAATGCAGATTTTTAATTTATTCATCATTTTTACCAAATCTCATTCTTCCAAATCACATTTTAAAAAGACATCAATTGCTATTTTATTTATTTTGACCCATGTGCTCAAGAGTTTGTTTTTCAGAGAAATAAGTGATCCAACAACATGATGTAAATCATATGAAATGAGACACATCTTTAATTATACAAGTCACATAACCAGTGTACAGTATATTCATTTAACTGATCATCGATACATTTTAGTTTTGTGTTTCAGCTTACCGTAATACAAATTCGTATCTTTCAACACAATATTCATTCCACCTTTGATTTTGGACAGCTGGTTGTCTCAGCATTTCCTTTTGTTTATAACTGACAGATTTGTCTTTTGTTTTCTGACAGTAGACCAGGTAATTGTTTCATCCATGAAATTGGCATGTGAAGAGGGGGATTTCTGTCTGGCAACAATGCCAGTAACAGTTTGTTCTATAACATTACTCCACATGAATTAATTGTTGAAAAATCTGAAGTGGGTTGAACAGGATGAGATGCCCTGCATAATAGCAGTACTAAATTATTTGGACCCCCAAAATTATACTGGACTGACTAACCACTGACACCAATACCACTGTCAATCAATTAATGATGAACACTTTCTCAGTTGAGTAGCATGATTACCGTAGCTGAGTAAACAGGTACTAACTTAAGATCTCTTACATCAAGCAAACTATGTCTGAGTGTTTAAGGTATTACGGTTATTTTCAAAGCATTATTTCTGAAATTTCTTTTTTTTATTTTGGAGGCATTATTTAAGTTTAGCGCAATTGTGCCTATAATTCAAATCCAAGGGATGTACTTCATTTAGTTCAAGTCAAAATCTTCGATATACATGTGGTGAGACCGATGTAAACATGCTATAACTATATGTGAGCACGGAACCAAACACTCTTGTTGTTCGTTCTTGTCATACTGGGAGCACAGTTTTAATGAGTTAGGTATTTACATTTTTCAAAGCAAAAATGTAATGACTGGTGCATTGATACAACATTCTAAAGCAATAATGCTTAAACAAACAATAATAAACTGAAGGCAAAAGGTATAGGTTACTATTGTAAATGCTTACAGCAATCCGCTAATGCAAAACTCTTGTCATTGATCAAATTATATACATTTGAACTGGGTTGAAATAATAAGGAAACAGATGAAAATTAAATATATTTGTTGACTTTTCAAACAAATTATATAAATTTATAACATTCCTATGTAACAATTCATCATGCTGGTCCCTTAACAACCATGGTCACTTTTTTAAAATCTTGTTACGATTGAGAAAATACAATGAATCAATTAGTAGAAAAAAAATGTTGAAAGTGTCTCAAGACTTATAGTACATGAAAAAAAATTCCTTTAATTTTGTGTCCCAACATTAACAGGTCATAAAAAATTACTTTTGAAAATAATTTTTAGGGTGTCCCAAGAATTATAGTGTCCTATGACTTACAGTCATAACAGTACTGCAATTCCCATTCAGAAAGAGAAGTGGTAACAAGATTTTTAAGATGGCTGCCATGGTAGTCATATTAGATGTTAGATTGGCACCATTTTCATTTAGGACCAATTAGACATCATAAAATGCCTTTAGCAATAACACCATATTGATATAACGATCCACTCATGATAAATAGTGACAAGATTTTAAAGATGGATTGGATGTCTCAACAGCACCCTTTTCATTTAGGACCAACTAGTCCAACAGACCATACCATAAGCTCTTCTGGTTTATTGATCAGCAGAGCTAAATATGATAGCGACATAAGTATATAGAAATATTTATATACATATTATAAAACAAGTTTAAGTTAGAATATGGACATTTAAATGGACGTCAAAGTGAAAAAGACATTTTAACTACATTGAAATCCAGAAATGAAATACAGTTGTTAGATGCAAACTGTATGAATAACAGATACAACTTTGAATATGGGTTTAGTATTTTCATTAAATGGAACAATACAATAATTATCTTTATAGCATCTTGATATTTGTTGCACAATATAAACTTTCAATATAGCTAACAAGATAATAATCTCTGTGATTTGATTAGATGAAGTATGACAATAAAACAAGTCTTCATTGTTTAATCTACTACTTTTGGTGTTTACTTTATCCTTGAGTCTATTCTGTACACACTGCAATTTAAAATTTATGAAAATACTTAATGTGTATAAAAACTAAATATAATTAGTTCACTGATAGTAAACTGGCAAGAATGAGCACTTAAACATCATTCTGACTCATCTCTTTCTCATGTGTGTGTCTGTATATATATATATATATATATATATATATATATATATATATATATATAATGACACTAATATAAAAAAATCATGTTAAAGAGTAAGAGAGTATTAACTTCTTCCAACAGGACTCAAGCCCATGTTGGAAGATATCCATAGAGACAAAGTCCAATACAGATCCCACTGCTACAATCTTGCGAACTAACTGCAGAGTATCATTAAGGGTCATCTGATCCATACATATGGAGTGTAGCTTTGTCATCCCCAAAGCTGCAATATCACAGTTGATTGCTGGGATGACCAAATGAAATACTAGAGTATGGCAAAGGTAGAACTGCCAATAAAAGTTTGATGGGAGGCGCTTTGTAAGAAGAAAGGTCAGTTGATGCTTGGACCTTGTAATTGATGGTGAAGGCAGTTCTACCAGACTGAGGAAGTAATCTGAAGTCGGATTCTTCCCTTTTCATCAAAGTATCAATGGATGCTTGAGCTCTGGTCAAGGTAGTTGATGGAGTGGGAGGAAAAAGGCAGAACTCCTGATTTAAAAGTTGGAAAAACTTCCTCCAAGGAGGCTCAGAATGCTGAATCTTCCCTCTATATAGCATAGTCTAAAACCAACAAAAGCACTTAATAACAAGCATCATCATCTTTGCTTGCATGAGGTGAAGCTAATGTCTCCCCTGTTAACCTATCAAAAGCCTCCTGACATTTTCCAGTCCAAAAGAACTTGTTTTCTTACTCAACAAGTTTGTCAGGGGTTCAGTAATATTAGAAAAATTGGAACAAAACTTTCAATAGTATCTGGCCATACCCAAAAATCGCATCAGTTGCTTTTTACTGACAGGCACAGGGAAATCAGAGATAGCCTTGACCTTAGCATCTATAGGTTTAACTTGACCATGTCCCACAATATGTCCTAGAAAAGTTACACAAGCACGGCAAAACTCACTTTTAGATAAATTTATTGTCAAATTTGCATCAGTGAGTCTTTCAAAGAATTTTCAAATCGTGGCTAGATGTTCTTTCCAGGTGTCGTTGGAGATGATGACATCATCGATGTAAGCATCACAATTATCTAGACCAGAGGTAATCATATTCATCAAGCGCTGAAAGGTACTTGGGGAACCCTTCATCCCGAACGGCATTACTTTATATTGATAGAGTCCATCTGGAGTCACAAATGCCGAAATTTCCTTTGCTCTTTCCGTTAGTGGAATTTGCCAAAATCCTTTCAGAAGGTCAAATTTGGGGACATACTTGGCATTTCCAATTTTATCAATACAGTCATCGATTCTTGGTAATGGAAATGAATCTGTTTTTGTCACACTGTTCAACTTCCTATAATCAGTGCACATATGGAAAGTTTTATCTGGTTTCGGAACAAGTATACATAGTGAACTCCAATCACTTTTACTGGGCTCTATGAAATCGTTCTCCAGCAATTACTGAATTTCCTTTTTCAAGTATTCCTGTTTGAAAGGGTTCATCCTGTATGGGTGTTGTTTCACCGATTCTGAATCTACAATTTCAATGTCATGAAAAATTTTGTTTGTCCTTGTAGGAATATCTGGAAACAAGTGCTCATATTCGAATAATACCTGTTTAAGTTCATTCCTTTCTTGTTGTTGCAAATGTAAAAGTTTCTGGTCCAGATTTTCATAATTTCTGAATTCCGAAGATTTGTTGCTCCAAGATCAACAGTGTCCGATTGAATTGCTTCACTTAAATCCTCAGTTGGTGGGACAGGTACAACTAAATTAACTGCATAATTTACTTGGCTATCTCTTACAATATACTAGTACTCCATTAATTTATTTAGATCAGAGTACTATTATTATAATTTAACTCATTCATTTTCTTCTTTACTTTGTAAGGGCCATAAAATCTAATTTGAAGAAAATTTTGAAGAATGAGCAAGAGAGAATGAACTCTATTACAAGACTCAAATGTTCTCTCAATTAATGTTCCATGAAACCATAATTTCACTTTTGACTTGAATTGCTGAGTGCCAAATTCAAGCATAACTAGCTGGAAAATTCCAGACAGAAAATTTGACCTTTGACCTGATTGGACAGATTTGGAAAGGCCAAACTGAGTAAAAAAACTTTATCAAAGCTTTTACTATGGTTTTGGTTTTAATATCCTCAAAGGAATTGCCTCTGGGAATCTTGTTGACGCACACATAATCGTCAATAAATATTGGTTGCCTAACTTGGTCTTAGGTAAGAGACCAACACAATCTATCACAATTCTGCTAAATGGTTTGTCAAATGCAGGAATAGGTTGCAGATGAGCCTTAGGTATCTTCTGATTGGGTTTTCCTACCATTTGACAAGTATGACAAGATCTACAAAATTTACAAACATCACTTTTTGATTTTTGGCCAATAAAAGTGAGTCAAGATCTTGTGATAAGTTTTATTTATCCCTAAATGACCAGCCAGAGGAGTTTCATGGGCCAAACTAAGTATATCCTGTCTGTAAGATTTTGGAACTACAATCTGATAGTTCACTGACCATTCATCACTAGCAGGTACCTCGGGAGTTCTCCATTTTCTCATAAAAATTCCATTTTTAATGAAATAACAGACAGGTATTTCAGTGGCTTCAGTTTCACTAATGGCCCTCTGAAACAAACAGGAGATCTCAGGATCTTTTTCCTGTTTGACGACAAGTGATTGTCGTTTGTCACCCTGATTATATAAAAGAGAATGAGTATTTAAAAGAGGATCATTGTGATCAATACCTTTTGATTGATCCAAATTAGGAGTGAAAGTGACCTCATCAAAAGCCTGACCAATACATGTGTCAGCTAAAGGAATATTTTCCTTATCAAAATCATTCTCAAAAGCTTTCTTTGCCATAGCGCTAGTAACTGCACAAGCTGGGTATAAATCAGGGTATTCTTTTTCAATAGGATCAACTTTCTGATCCAAAGAAGGCTTGTCAGTTACAAGTGGATTAATCACAACCTTGTCTCCAGCTAGGTCGTTGCCTAGCAACAAATGAATTCCCTCCACGGGTAAAGTAGACACTATACCGACTGTCGCAGGTCCTGAAACTAAGTCTGATGACAAATTTACAGAATGGAGAGGAACATCAACAAAGCTGCACTCTACTCCCTGAATGAGAACACTCTCATTAGAACAGGACTTCTCAGAAAAAGGCAAAGTACCTGATAATAAACGTTTCTGAGAAGCTCTTGTATCCCTTAAAATTTTAATAGGGATAGGACTGGCCAAATCACCCAAGAGTGATAAAGAACCCTTCAACATGAATGGTTCATAATTCTCCATAATAAAATCAGACTGGGGTTTATTAGACCCAACAAATGTATTGCTTTCAATACATGACCGTGACCTTGACCTCTTAGAAATAAGAGTAAATGGGGTAGGTCTATCTTGATTCTGATGCCTATATTTCAATCTGAAGCAAGCAGAAATGATGTGTCCTTTTTTCTTGCAATAGGTACACATAGGAAAAGACAAGGATTTTGAATCAAGTTTATCAGAAGCTCGATTTTTAGAAGTTGTGCCAGATTGAGTTTTAGAAGGAGTCGTATTAGGCTGAATACCTTTCTACTAGTAGACTGCTGAGTGACTGATTTGCCTACAACAGGAACTTTATGAGTTAAGGAATACTCATCAGCAGCAAGAGCAGCATTTTCCAAGGTTTCGGTCTTATGCTCTTCAAGATGATTCTTAATGTCATTAGGAACACAGTTCTTGAACTCTTCAAGTAATACAAGTTGTTCGAGACTTTCACAAGCACCATCTCTTAAATAACTGCTCTTTTTCTCTAGCAAATTCGACATAAGTTTGTCCAGCTTCTTTTTTATAGTTTCTGAATTTTTGCTGATAAGCCTCAGGGACTAATGCATAACCCCTTAAGATGCACTCCTTAACCAAATCATAATCAGAACTTTGCTATACTGACAGGGATGCATAAATATCTCGAGCCTTGCCAAAAAGTACACATTGCAATAATTGAGTCCAATGCTCCCTTGGCCATTTCAAATTCTCAGCAACTTTGTCAAATAAATAAAACATTTGTCTACTTCTTTTTCTCTAAAAGGGGGCACTAACCTGATATTTCCTGTAATGTCAAAACTTGAATTTCTATGTGAAGTGGGATCATGCTTTCACTTGCCAGCTCAATTTCTTTCATTTTAACTTGAAATTCCTTTTCATCCTTCTCTTTTGCATCTGTACGTGCATTTGTTCTTTTGAAACTCCAACTGCATTTGTTTATCTTTCTCCCTCTCCTGTCTCTCTCTCTTTCTCAAATTGTAATTTCATTTGTTTATCATTCTCTCTTTCCTGTCTCTCTTTCTCCTCTTCAAACTGCAACTGCAATTGCTTCTCTTCAAACTGCAACTGCAACTGTTTCTCTCTCTCTTCTAATTGCATTTGTTTTTCTTTCTCCCTTTCCTCTTTCTGAAGCTCGAGCTTCCTTAACTCCAATTCAATCTTGTATTTCATTTTTAATTCCATTACTTTATGTCAGAGTCTGATACCGACTTACTGACCGAAGCCAAAACACTTTTATCAAGAACATTCTTCTCTACCAAATACTGAATCAAAATATTTTTAATTTCTTGTTTCGTTAAAGAAAATTTTGCTTCAGAATGATCATATTTTCTGGCAAGTTCAAGCAACTCATCTTTTTTCAGACTATTCAACTGCTCCTGAGTAGGACTAGAAAGAAAAGTTACCACTTTTGATGACATTGTGAATGAAAGCCTGTTGTTTTCACTAAAGATTTCAAACAAAATGTAAAATAGTACTTGGGATTTAAAAACTAGGGGAATTTAAATTTCAAAAAAATATTTTCTGAAATATTTAGCCAAAATTCAAATATCCCAAGGACGAGGCTCCAATTTTCTCTCGTTACATGTAAAATGTAACAAAAGAAAAGAGTGAAGCCAACAAGCTTTGTATATTTTAACAAAATAATTTATTTCCATAGAAAACAATGTAAAAATTGGAAATAGGACTTATGGTTTGTGAATATAATCCAAAATTTAATCATAAGATTGAAAAATATAAGTCCTATCACTAAACAGTTCTAATTGAATCTGGGTTTGAATCTCGATGAAATTTCAATATGGAGGCGATGACGTCAGATTAGGTCATTGTACTGGTGGTAACAGATCCTTGATTGAATCACAGTTTATAATATTTCCATACAGAATTCCAGAATAATATTCCACTGAATTTCTTTGTCCCAGAACTTTTATAAATATGAAGCACTTGTTTAGTTTTCTAGAGAATAAATTATTAAATTCCAAAAAATAGATGAACTTCATAACAATCTGACATCAACAATTGAAACACCTTGTACCTTCAAGGTGTAAACATACGACTGACAAAATTTCACTAAGAATGAGTATTAAATGCAACTAAAACATCATTTCAATTCCGTGTGATGGGTCATGTGGTCTCTTAACATCGAACAGCGCAATTAAAAAAAATGCCACTTTGCACATAGGCAAGAATAGCCCTATCTAAAAATCAAATTCTCACACTGGAAATATAAAAAAAGAAAGGCTGTTTACAATTTAGCTAACACGTGGGCTGAAATGACCTTGGTAATAGCCAATCGTTTTAACTCGATGTTTACAAGATCTATGAATTAAAAATAGTACTGAAGAAATATTATAATCTAATCGGGTCAAGCCAATTTTCGGAAAAGAAATTCAAATCCAATGAAAATTATCATTACAATAAAATGTAATGAAACAAAATTAAAATAAAAAAAGAATTTAAAACTAACACACAAGCAATTTAATTACATATTCGTAACACAAAGAATTTACTATAGACATATAAAAAATAATTGTAGCCCAAACTTATCCTAAAGTTACACTGGCTACCCAAGCAATTAACTAAGTGCTATTAAATGTGAGAAAAGACAAAGTGTTAGAAAATTGTAAAGACAGAATTTTGTCGGTGATAGGAAGAGCGAAAAGTTGGAAATACAGATGGAGTATACTTTCCTTAGAAATGAAAAGACTCCTCCAACTTGTAATAGTATATCTTCCAAAGCTTTTGTGAGATCTTTTCTTGGCATGAGTGTTAGTAGTAACTGAGATATTCATGGGATTTGTCACCAATAGCTATATCAAGAGGAAATCACTCTGCCTGATTGCCACCTAGATTGGGCAGATAACATTTAGCTTTTTTGAGCTAAAAGTGCAATCTGGTAGGGCTGGATTTGCATGGTAGTAGTAGTTTTCCTGAAGTATTATGATTGGGTAATGTATTTAAAGAATAAATTATAAATCGATGATTGAAATGACTAAGAACTGGGCATTTTTATATCGTTGGTGATTTTCATTTTTAAAGTCAGTATGGGGGTACAAACAAACTGGAGGGTATATTAGTGATATAGATCAGTATTTTCCAACCAACAATTAAACAAAGTTAGAAATAAAACTGAGTTAACAGTAAGGGCAAAATGAGTGACTGAAAGCATTATATTTATATTGTAGATTTCAACTTATGTCCCAAAAGGAAGATTACATAAATAGACATTATTGGTTGTCATGTACTGAATGAAGAGCGACACCAATATCATGTTAAGAATACTAATTCTAATTGTGCATTTTTCTTGTGGAATTTTATGAATAAAATCATACTACACACTATACATGACACAACTTTACAGTACAACCCATTCATAGGATTTTAGCATTAAATATGTTATTAACTAAAATGATCCCAAGTAAAATCTATTATTATGAAAATACTATAAGTAATATAGATATACATAACAGACTGTAAATTAAAATTCTGTTTTGCTGAAATTTCTTTATTTTGAATAACTAGTAGGACAGGTTTATCAATGTGCTTATAATATTTAAGACTTACCCTATCTGCCCATGCTGATGATTTAGTCTTTTGTAAGTCTTCCCCATAAAGCTCCTGTAAAATACATGAATACTTACTTTAGGAACATATACAGGCATAATGTTATCTGTCTATAATGTGTCCCTATGACATAGATACCTTCATTAATATAGTGGAATTTAGAAAAGCTTTGTTCAATAAATATACAAAGGCAAAGTTTGAAGTCTAACTAGGTCATAACTCAAGTCAAATTTAGTCAGAAAACACAAAAATACAAACTTGATCAAAGTCTCCTTACTATAAAGCCTCAAAATATATTTGGTTAAAGCCTCAAAATATATTTAGTTAATGCCTCATAATATATTTGGTTAAAAGCCTCATACCATACCTAACTGAAGCCTCATAACATATTTGGTTAAAGCCTCATATCATACCTAATTGAAATCTTATACCATATTTGGTTAAAGTCTCATACCATACTTAAGTGAAGTCTCATAATATATATTATTTAGTTAAAGCCTCATACCATACCTAATTGAAATCTCATACCATATTTGGTTAAAGTTTCATACCATACCTAACTGAAGCCTCATAATATATTTGGTTAAAGCCTCATACCATACCTAACTGAAGCCTCATAACATATTTGGTTAAAGCCTCATATCATACCTAATTGAAATCTTATACCATATTTGGTTAAAGTCTCATACCATACTTAATTGAAGTCTCATAATATATAATATTTAGTTAAAGCCTCATACCATACCTAATTGAAATCTCATACCATATTTGGTTGAAGTTTCATACCATACCTAAATGAAGCCTCATAATATATTTGGTTAAGGCCTCATATCATACCTAATTGAAATCTCATAATATATTTGGTTAGAGCCTCTTACCATACCTAACTGAAATCTCATACTATATTTGGCTACAAAGTCCTTGAAAAGATAATCATTGAAAACAAAATTCAGGAGGGATGCACTGACACATTGACCTGACAGAAATATGTTATTTTTCTGATTCAAAATTGCAAACATAATGTTGTAAGTGGTTACTTTTTAGATGGTAGCTTAAAAATAAACACAAAATCAAGTGAAACTGCTTGAAAAAAAATCATCATGCAAAATCGAGACCAAATATTACAATGATTTCATTCATAATTAACCTCTTATCACTCAATTTTTAAGTGTTGTCAATAGAGAGTATTAAACTTTTCTTTCATCTAATCAAAAATGCTGACTGGATAATGAGACGTTTTTAAAAGATTATCTATCATGGTAAAGTTCCATTAAAATATCTATAAGGCTGACCCAGTCTACAAACCAAAGGATCAGTGGATGGATTGACTGACAAAGACAATAACATAATACACCCATCTTAAGATGGGCCTATAAACTTCATTATCTAGAAAAATCTTACCTTGAATGGTATATGATATTCCTGAATGTTTTCCTCAGTTGGATAGACAGCATCTCCAGTGAGATATAGATGATTTCTAAACAGTCTGCGGGGAATTTTAAGCAGCTCTCCTTTCTTTCCTATCCCTGAAATTTCAACATGTTTATCAGATATCAATAATACTCGTCTCCTAGAAATGATACCATCAAAACTAAGCGCTCCATAAAGCATAATGTCTCACATGCAAAAGAGAAAAAAGCAACTGAAAATTTTTCATTAAATACAAAAGCCAACCAAGAGTGCTTACTACAGTGATGATGCCACAAGTGACAACTTGCAAAAATGTTTTCTATGTTTTCAGAAACATGATAGAAACTAAATGACTTGATAATAGTATTCATTAAGAGGTTAGACCAATACTTTTATTTATTTATGTATTAACTGTCTTTATTTAATTATTTTTAAGAAGCTCAGTGCTTACATGAAATATTTCATTACATTCCAAATAGATAAATCATTTCCTTAACTTATAGGTCCAACAATGTTCTTAGGTAAATAGAATGTCCAAGTCACTGTCAGTGTTTTGCTCACCGATTTGATATTCTCGACACAATTTATTCATTACAGAACTTAATGTAACACTTGATACGAATACAGTGTGACCCTGCTATAGCACGGTATTTGGGGTTCATAAAACCCGACTGTGTTAATACCACTCAAGTCAGTTAGCTGAAGAAAATGATGCATTTACTTAAAATATGATAGGTGGGTAATAAAAGCAGGCACAAAAATAAGTGCTTTTGATTAAATGAAGACAAACTAGTCTGAAAAACACTTGCATATTGACAACTTCCATTTGTGAAGTACAATCATAATACGTTAAGTACTGTACTTATATATAATAAATCGATGAATTCGAGTACAGATCACATTATAAACTTCATGTACGACTCACATCCCATTAGAAAACACAAATAACATGTATTTATTTTAAAAAAGGTAATCCTTGTTTTGATCTACATCCGACTGTCACTTAACAATTCACTACAATTGTAGCAAGTAGCACATGATTTTAGCTGTTTACTTGCTACATGTACATGTACTTAAACTGGCCTAGATTTTGGTCAGCTGGAGAGAGCATCATCTTGCCAAGGCTACCCAGCGAATAAGGCTACTGACATGGAAATTTAAACTTGAACAAATTAAAAAGTTTAACAAACATCTTTGCAAGATACATCTTCAATTAACTTGACAGCCATATATCTTCGGTTTCAAAATATTGGAAATTTAATTTGTGTTTTTTGCCACCATTGGTAGCGACTGTAAGCATAATTTTTTTTCCTTGCAAAAATGACACTATCATGGCACAATAAATGTGTTCCAGTCACTTTAGAAAATGCAATGATCTATCAGATACCATCATTTTCATTTAAGTTTGATGCTGACTTCTTTTGATGAAAGGTTATTTGTGTTTATTAAAGACTGTAGTCGGCTTTCTTTGATGATGGGTGCATGTGTTATTGAAGTTACCACTAAAGGACAGCTTTGGAGGACCAACAGATGTCCGTTTCTTACTGCAGTGGCAACATCAAATAATTATAGAACACTGAGACTGAATTTTTTTTTTATTTGCTTAGTATTTACACAGAACGATTGGTTCTTCAAAGGTGATCAGTTTTCTTTGAAGTTTCAACAAAACTATTTTTTTCTGGGTACATTTTAAAAACAAAAGGAATCTACCATCATTTGGTTGATTGTAGCAGTTACTTTTCCTGCCTTCAAAAGTTGGTCGATTTTAGCAAGTCCCGGTAGCATAAGTAGACCAACAAGTAGATCTCTGGTTTTCTTTTTGTTTGTTTTGTTTTGTTTTTGTTGTTTTTTTGTGACATTTCTGGTGGCAGAGTGATGCTGCCTTCCATGCATGCATCAGAAATTATTTTAAAAAAGGTCAAGAGACGATAAATGCACAGGTCTTCTGTTCTGACAGGGATTACAACAGAAAATATGAGCATTCTGAATTATTTAATTCTATGAGTGAAAAGAAGAGGAATTTTATTTACCATCCATATACAGAGGTCAGTATAATAAATATATTATTACTAGCGAGTGGCCAGTAATCCGACACTATTTTGTCCGAAAGATTCATTATGAGATATTATCTCGTCTGATTCAGAGGTTTATCTCCTCTACCAGAAATGTTAAAAAAAAAAAATAATGCTGAGATCTCACAGCATATAGTACTCGGGCCAGATATCAGAATAAGCGGATTATGATATAACAATGCAGTGTTAAGATGGTTTGTCAATGTGAACAAAGAATTTGTTTATCTAACAATAGATAAATTCCAGTGTAGTTTGTTATCAAGTTTGCAGTATCCTTTCATGATGCCTCTGAATTTCTTCATTCCAAACCCAAGGTTGTATATACAACTTTAAACAGTCTATAATGTCGGAGGGAAAAAAATCGCAAGAAGGTATATTTTGTTGCTGGTAAGGAATATAAATCGCAATTTGCGACTCTGGCAAAGCCCAGTGTGATCCCTGAATAAACTCTTTACACATTATTTTTCATACTTTTAAGAAGGAAAAAACCTTTTCTCGAGTACAAGTAAAGTACATGTACATGAAATTACAGGAGCCATGCCTCAATTGCCTTATATTAGAATTCATACACCATCTCTTCCCCAAAAATGGTAATGAACTTTTTACACATTACTGTTCGTACTTTCAAAAAACAAAAAACCTTCATGTATGAGAAAAGTACATATATATGAAATTTCGGGAGCCACGCCACAACCGTGTTATATGCAAATTTGTGTTATAACACATGCCACAACCGTATTATATGCAAATTTGTGTTATAACAGAGCATGCTATAGTGGGGTCACGATGTAATTCTAACATTTTCATAAGAAAGTTTAAATGTCCAAGTTATTGTGTGTGTTGTCCACACCGACCTGACATTCTAAATTCAGTTCAACAATACCTGATTAATCTAGCAGTCTATAAAAACATAATTTATTGATGTTTTTTTTAATTTTATAATTTACTAGTTGTCTAAGTCATTGTGAGTGTTGTCCTCATTGACTTGGCAGGCAATTTAATTCCACTTATATCAACCCAATTCAAATAAGTATATTGTTACAGTTGAAGTGTAAAGTTAAGGAAGTGTTTTCCTTGCAGATTTTACATTTAACTTATTATAATCATGTCATATTTTCTCTTCTGCAGTATACTTTATTGCAAAAGAATCCAAACATAATAAATCTTGCATAATTTTCTTTCACCAAAAGAGGTATTAATACAATGAATTAATAGTACAGTACTAATGTATACCCTGACCTTTGTGTGAGACTGTAATATATACCAAACTGTACCTCAAGACAATGATATTATTCTGGTTTTGTATACAAACAACAAGACTGTCATGGTTATGAACTGCAACTTTATTTAATGTTTCTTAATAAATGAATCATCTTGTGTTATGGTTGAAAAGAAATTAAGAGTTTGACTTTACTCCATTCTCCCTTCCTTACTCAGCTGGTAAGAAGCATGCTCATCCCTCGTGTCATACTCCAATGTAGTATTATCAGGACCTTGCTCAGCCGTTACAATATATATATATATATATATATATATATATATATATATATATATATATATATATATATAAAAGAAAGGCACGTACTGATTTTAGGGTCAAAAAGTCAAACATCAGGGTCACTGAGAATGAAAGAATGAAAGAAGAAAACTAGTTTCAGCACAACAGCTTAACATAGCAGCATATAATGTTCCACTTATAGCACCCTAATTGGTTTTTGCTGGAAGTTTAGCAAAGTGGATACAAATTATGTTTTTCTTCCAGTTGTCCAATCAATGTAAAATTGTTGTGCCAAATTGAGATTTGGAAGTACTCCTACAAGACTGAAATGACTGTCTACCAAAACAAACTGCTGAGCAGAAGACTTACTGACAAATGAAACTTCGTACGTCAAAGAATAAACATCAGCTGTTTGAGCAGCAAAGCTTCCACCTTTCGCTCATCAAGATCGGTCTTGACATCGCTATGTATGCAATTCCTTAACTCTTCAACTAATATGGGCTGTCCATCACAATTTTGATCAACAGTCTTGGCTTTACACCACCTATCAAATAGTTGGGTTTTTTCCTTTTCAAATCTGAAATGGGTTCATCCACATCATTTCTACAATTCTTAAACCTTTGTCGATATTCCTCAGGATACGTACGAACTCATAACACTTCCAGATACATCATAATCAGCACTTTGTTATACCAATTGTGAAGTGTAGACTTCACAAGCTTTGCCAATAAGTATACATTGTAATAGCACTGTCCAATGATCTCAGCCATTTCAAGTTTTCAGAAATTTTCTCAAAATGAGGAAAATGTTGACCTACTTCTATTTCTTTAAAAGGGGGTACTAACCTAATATTTCTGGTAAAATCACAACCTGAACTTGTGAGTAAAGGGGAGAGGTGGGTGAGCATGCTCCCCCTGTCAGTTATAATTCTTTTAATTTTAATGGCATTTCCCTTTCTTCTCTCTCATTTGCTTTTCCCTCTCTTTTTTCTCTCTATCTTTCCCTTTCCTCTCTCTTTCTGCAATTGTAATTCTCTCTCTGCATTTGCCTCTCATCTTCCTCCTTCTCTCTCTCCCCCTTTTCTCATTCTGCAATTGTATTTGTCTTCTTTTTGTCTTTCTCTCCCTTCTCTCTTTCTTTGATTTTTCATTTCCATCATTTCTTTCTGAAGCGGAAACTTTCTTAACTATATTTCGATTGTTTCGACTCCATGGGCTTAAACTAAGAATAAGAAAAGAGCGAAGACCAACAGGTTTTGTAAAATTCAACAAATAATTTATTTCCCTAGAATACAAAGTGAAAATTTAAAAGGAACCTGATGTACTGTGAATTAAATCCCAAATAGTCCTGAAAGTCTAAATGTATAAATTTCCAACTGAATTCCAGTGGTATTCCAAAAACTTCCAATATTGAATGTGTTGATGTGCCTGGAGTGTGGCGATGTGCTAACAGTCTTCTGATGTATCACAATAATATAATCCAAAAAGTTTTTGTCTGAATTCACTGTAATTCCAAATTATTATTTTAGTCCAAGAATATTACTGAGCACTCTCTAATTCCAGTGAATAATACTTAGAATAAATAAAACCAATCAAATTAAAAACTGAACACAATAATAACGCTGACTCTGCTTCAGATGTTAAGGCAAGAATTAGTGATTTTTCAAGTCAACAACATTATATAAAAAGCTACGACACAATAAAAACAGCCAGGATGTAGGTCAGTCTCCCTTATAAATCATTCCAAGTTGTCAACAAGTTTAGAAATTTCCAAGTGGAAAACTGATATCCTAGACTCATATTCAAATAAACATGTTTACCTCCATTGATAATGATCTGAATATTTAATCCACAATGAAAGAGAAATATTAGTTACTTATTATGTTGTGTACAAAATAGTTGTTGGTGGTCAGATACACCATTAACTTGATTTTTGGACAAGGTCAAGTACAAAATACAGATGTACATAAAATCCAACAAACAATACCAATTAAATATACATCACACTATCTGGTGTTGTAACTGCCTTTTTTTATAAAAAAAATTCCAATCAAAACCAAATACAGACTTACTAATCAAACCAAAACACTTAAATAAAAATAATTATTTTCCTCCAAATACTGAACCAAAATATTCTTCATCTCTTGTTTAGTATAAGAAGTTTTTGCTTCAGAGATCATAAGATCTGGCAAGCTCAAGCAACTCGCCCTTTTACAAGCTAACACTTCCTGGAGAGATTTAAAACAAAGTTCTCCATTGTAGATGACATTGTGAAAGTTTGCTAGTTTCACTAATGATTTCTCAAATATGTGTGTATGTGATTTGGATTTTTAACATAGCTTTAACAATTTTCCAGTCATATCACTACAATGTCTACAGTGTTGCAATTTATAGTGATGTCTAGCACTTGGGCACCATGCCACAGATAGGTAGCATCACGTCCCACCCCAGTCACATTATCCTGACACCAGGCCAACCAGTCCTAACACTAACCTCTTAATGCTGAGCACCAAGCGAGTTGGCTGCTAGCACCATTTTTTATAAGTCTTTGGTATAATTCCACTGGGTTTGAACCCACAACCTCCTGCATCCGAGGTGGACTCTCTAACTACTTCAACCAAAGGAACAGTACTTTCTCAAATATTAAAAATTACAATATTTAACAGGGACAACGAAAATTTTAAAGCATGACAATTTTTAAATATATCTGAAATATTTTAAAGAAATTCAGATGCTGGATGAGCCTCCAATTTCTGTTACAAATTTATGATCATAAACTAAGTACATGTAACAGAAAGAAGCAAAACAAACAAGTTTAGTAGAATTAACAAATAAATTTATTTCTCTAAGTTATAAAGTGAAAATGTATGAGGAACATACAGTATTGTGCAATAAATCCTACACAATCCTAAAATTTATATTACAAGTCCAAAAGTACTGAATGTTCAAACAATTTACAGTAGTGAATGTTCTGATGTACCAATAGTCTTGAATGAGCAGATGTACCAACAGTCTTGATGAATCATCATGATATAATCCAGAATGTCTTTCAATGAATTTACCATAATCCCAAAGCAGTTGTTTTGTCCAAAAAAATAAACGATTCCTCTAAAATAATATCTGAATCCAACAGTAAATAATTAAAGATAACAAACATAATGGTGGAATTAATAATTCTGTTTGCCAGAATATTGTATAAAAACATACGATACAATTGAATAACCATGATGTGGGTCAAAATTTCTTGTCCAGAACATTTTAAATTTTGTAAACAAGGTTAGATGTTGACCTCAAATATCAGAATGCAACTTTAAAAAAAATTATGGAAGTCAGGTAGACCATTTATATTCTACCCTCAATCACTGACAAATGTCAAGCACACAAAATAAATTAAATATATATAACATACTACAGGACTGTTTACATCTTATCAGCCTATAATACTGCATATAAGTAACCAATATGAACTGAGAAAAGTTAACGGGTCACTAATGTCACACTTACATGTGCATAACTCCATCAAGATTAGATTTTTAGAGTATGTTTGGCATTTATGATCAAGGAAGAGGGAGTCAAATACGACTCAATTGGATTAATGTTTGATCAAATATCAAAGTTGTTTGAATGCCCATCGAATTATAATCAATCAGACAAAACTGGAAAACATGGTGAAGTGTTACAGAATGTATATGATTTGATTTGAGAAAAAATACTAGGAGTAAAATTGGTGGACACTCGGCAGAATCGAATATAGTTTCAGAATGCTGCAAACAGCTACAATGACAATCTTAAGAAGAACACTGAATACAGGTTATAGGAATATCTATGGATATCCTACAAAGCACACAGAATCCTTAATCCCAGATATCTGCCAACATACTAATCTGGTTTATCACTATCGGTTCATGGACTGCAGGACTAGGAGATTACCTGTCAATGGCTTGGAAACCATGATGTCCTTGTTGACAATGACAGAATGAAACAGGCTGTCAGTTTAAAATAGTACTTAATGTCTTCTGCAAAAATTCACTGAAAAGTGTGTCAGGAACTAACTAACTGACCAACAAAGGGACACATTTTCAGATTCCTGTGTATTACCCAAGTATATTCTCACAGCACCTCTTACAAGTGTGGCTTGTGACAATAGCCTTTCTATTTAGAATCATTTCAAGACAAAAGCAAAGTCTAGATTTGATCATGGCGAGTTAACAGAACTCATCAAGATAATTATGCAGAAAAGGTTCATTAGGTGGGAACTTTGATGCTGAGAGGATTGTTGCTTGCTTGTAAAAAGTAAAAATAGGAGGAAATAACTAAATATAGTCTGCTGACAGATGACTTTAGGGTATATAAAGTCACCAATTGCAATGTTCATCCTTTATAAAGCTACACATCTTGTTCGTGTTGTTTGATGCATTAGTTTGATGTGCTATGATCAGACTGAATTGGTCATGATGTAGAAATAAGATATCTGATTCATATATAATTTTCATAGTTGTAACAGTGGGCCTTTTTTCATTAAAATTATTTGAGGAGTTAAAAATAGAATATGCTAAGAAGTTAAAAGTATAACAAAGTATAAAATAATCCTAAAATAATAATTTCTGCTTAATATACAACTATACACAGAGTCATACATAATTAGAAAGAGAAAAACTTTTACAAAAAAAATCAGTAACCAATATTTCTATTAAATATGTTTCTTTGACAATACTTACCCGATCATAATACCTTAGGAGAACTAGTACTACCTCACCAAGCCAGCCCTTCCAGATTAAAACGTTTTAGCTGAAACGCTATAAAATATATGTCTACCTAGGTTGCAGTTAAACTGATCTCCCCTTGATACCAGAACTGGAACCAAAATTCTGTGAATTCTTCAGTTACTACTGGAGTGGAAGGCATGCTCTCTATATGTAACTGCTGGGAGGATGGGAAGATGCAATATCGAAGAAACATATTTTACTAGAAAAACTGGTTTCTTCTTCAAATAAATTACCAATCATAATATCTTAGGAGAAGAGGTACGAGGTGAGAGACCATCAAAATTGAAAATGTTTCCCTCCCACAAATCCTTCTGCACCATGATTTTATGTCCTACCATTGAGTCTTTTAGGATAAAGATCTCTGATAAAAGCTGGAGAAGTGTACACGTATCTCCATCCCAGAGCAAGAGCATGAATACAGAGAACAGTTTTGCCCACATGACATGCTTGTGGCAACTGACCTAACTTTGTAAACAGAGATGCAAAGCAAATTCACTGGTGTGGGGTTATTTCTGATATGCAGCACAAATAACCCACTTTATCGTGGATGAAAGTGTCTATTGATATATCGTCCTTTCCTTCTGTGAGGAGTAAGAAGAGGCATGATCTCCCTTGATGCAATGGCATGGTCTTCCTTAAGTAACTCTTCCGAGCTCGCATTAGGTCCTGTAGACGTCCAGATAATGTGTCCAGAGTACACAGGAATTTATTCCCGAAGACTTATTACCCATTACTGGTAGCCTGTTCTTGGCAGCAAAAGCAGAAGTCGTCATGAGAGATACTGACCCATCTTGTTGGAACTGCATGTAGATGGGTCCACTAATAGGGCATGTATTTGCCAATTCTGCCTGCCATTTTTCCATTTGCCAATGCAATGAGGCGGCCGGTTTTCTACGAGAGGTGAACCAATGATGTTTATGAGAGTGATTCAAATTGTCTCCTATTCAGCCAAGTTTGTAACCATGATAAATTCTAATTGGGCATGGATCTACATCATTGGACATGTGTAATCAACTATGGACAGAAGATCGAATAAGTCTTTGTCTGATATTTCTCTTCTATGATAATGCAGTGTACCAGTGATCATAGAATGGTAGGTTTTAATAGTGATTCGTGCTGTTTCTCAGAAGAGCTATATGAAGTTATCTATTGTGGTATGGCTACCTGCAGTGGCATGAAGTGTTCTGTCCACACCACTGTGAGAATAAATTCCATTGCCTTCGTACACCTTTATGGTGGAGGACCATCTCACTTATGCAATTTCTCCACTACTGGTTTTGAGAACTGTTTCTGTGGGCATATTTTAACAATATCAAGCTTGCAGTTTCAGTAGCTCTAGGCCGGAATGAAACACCTCCTGTTGTGATTGTCTGAGCAAATGAGGGAATATCTTGATTTCCTGATGAGATTGATGAGGTTATTGATAAAAGATTAATCATTTGAGTAGAGTAACCAGGAGTGGGGAGTGTGTAGTCTCCCAAATGGATGGCATTTAGGGCCCACTGTTGCATTCCATCATGCACCAAAAAGTGTAAAAGAGTTGATTGAATGCACTTAGGTTGAGGACCAAGTTAAGATTGCCATGTTTGTAGCTAAGGAACCCTAGGCACATGAGGAGGTGCACTGAACATGATACTGAGTCTCCTGGAAACCACAACCACTTGTCAGGTCCATGTGTCATTACGGCAAATCTTCCTCCTACCCGGATCTGTGATAAGTGAGGCATGAAGGTGACGTCATCTGATACAGTGATTGTATCATGGAGAGAAATGCTAGTGAAAATGATTGCCCTCCCCATGCCTCTTGTCTGCATTAGTTTGGGAGAACTGGTTCTCAACAGTTGTAAAATAAGAAGGACTACTTCCCAGTGGCCTGTGAAGGTGGGAAAGAAGATATTCTTGGCTGCTTCTTTGCTAAATATGTCAGCCTGATTATTAAAGAGGTTAGATCATTAAGGCTGCAGGTACAGCTTGGCCTTATGATGGTCTTTAAGAATAGTGGAGATTGACAGCATTGCATCTTGTTCTACTATCTGTAAGTTCACAGCTGTTGTTACGGTCATGGCCTTAGTGTGTTGGGCCTCTATGTTTAAGAAGTGAGCCATTATATAAATAGGCTAACAAGCATATCTGCCGAGACTCAGGGTGGGAGAAGGTCAGCTGTGTTCTGCCCATTGAAAGATTCCCATAGATACTAGAATCAACATTGAGCCCATGGTCAGGACATTATGCATCAACTGCTGTGAATTCAAATGGAAAAATGGTGTGTGGCTTGTAAAACCAATGACTAAATTTTGAGGGAAGGCATCTGTGAGAAAAAGCATCCATAGATAGTTGAGACTTGTAACTGATGATGTAAACAACCCAAAATGTCAGTAACTCTGTCAGACTGTGGAAGCAATTGAAAGTGTTATGTATATTTAATTTGCATTCTTTGCTTTTATTTGTTTGTTTACTTTTATATTTCATTACATGCTGTGGATTATGTAAAATTGTAATTTTGTAGCTGACATGTCCAAAATCAAGTTCACTGTGTACCTGAATGAAATCATTGATTTTTGTTTTAATTCTGTAAACAACTAATACATAGCTAATATTTTCTCTATGAGTACAGGTTTAATATTAGGATCATTATTAATAGAAATAAACATATTGACTGTTGTCTGAGTCAAGGACACTGTATTTACCATGTTCTTTATTATAATTTTACTAACAGGCCTCTAATTATAACTAAGATTTTATCTTCTTTGGAGCCTTCTAGAATGAAATTTTCCATTAAGTGATTGTCTGGGATTTTTTTGTTGAAAATGCTAATTGTGAACTAGGTCAGGTAGAGGAGTATAAAATCTTGTTTACAGGAAAAATTGTTTAAGCATACTGTATGATCTGAGCAGAATCAGTAGTATTATTGTTGTATCCAGTATTTCACTTGGACTGAATTTATTTAAATTATTTAATTCAAGTTATTCTTCTCTGGAAATACAAAGTGCTCAAAAATGACATTCTTAGAAATAGAGACTTGGATTTATAGTAAAATTTTAAATAAGGATATATTCATGGATTGTATTAGTGTGATTCAACAAAAGACTGTTGGCACATCACTATGACACAGGCTACCACACGCACATCAACAATTCCAATGTTAGATTTATTTTAGAATACCATTAAAGTTTGTTCAGAACATTAATGAATAGGACTCTTGTTCGAAATTCTAAGATTATTTGGCTTTATTTCACAATACCATATGTTCTTTTTACATTTTTCACTTTGAATCCTAGGGATATAAATTATTTGTTGAATTTTATACTTGTTCGTTCTCGCTCTTTTCTATTACTTATTTTAAAACTATAGAGTCGTAATAAAAGTTGAGTCCTCCTTAGTCGATGATCACCTGGTGTCAGAACTGTTGACCAGACAGGTGTTGTGGAGGAATGAAGAGGACAGAACTCTGATGGGAGAGGGCTGAAAACTTCTTCAGTCCAGGGCTGTAAGGCTGAGTCTTCTTGCATCATAAAATGATCTAAAAACAATGAGGAAACCTATGAACAAGTTTTCATCGCTTTTGGATAAAGATAGTGAAGATGATGTCTCTTGCTACCTGTGAAGCAGTTGAAGAAGAATGTTCAGGATGGCAGCTCAATACACTTGCAGCATGTCATGAGTTAGATCCCATTACTTCCTAGCTGTCGCCAAGAAGAGGCTCCCTTTGGGTGGCAAAGGCTTGAGAATGAGTGAAGAGACAACTCTGAGAAACTGAGGCACCAAGCTGGAAATTGTACTCCAGAAGTGTCTATGCATGTTAGACTGATCCATGAGAGTGTCAGTATAAACTGTCTGTCATACGCAGGAAGTGCCTAAAGGCACTATATGGGTTAGACTGAACCATGACAATGCCTGTAAAATCTGGACATCATCTGCAGGAAGTGCCTAGCAGCACTATGCTGGTTAAAGTGATGTATAACTGAGTTCACAAGTACCGAGGCACTGGGCTAGGCATCATACACAAGAAATACTTAGCCACCCATTGACTTCTGTCCATAAAATGTAAGTCTGACATGTATTCAAAGAATTACAACCAGAGTAAGCTATACATGTAGTGTGGTTGCCAGACTGGTCATGTCCATGGTCTAAATCTGTAAGACAAAAATAGAGCAGATAATATATACAGATGTAGTGCAGCAAGCATCCTATCATAAGAACTTAGGAGTCTCTGTGCACAGCTACATACTATGACAGTTACCTGTAAAGGGGTGCATGTGGCCTGTACAGGTAGAGAACTGGATCATCAGTATTTAGTACTTGTGAAGTGGGTGATAAATTATCAATTCTAGTAATAAGTTACCAGTAGGAAGGCCAATTTTTTGACTGCCTATACAAGTAAAATCACTGAAGCATTGCTTATAGAAACTATGAAATGGATTATATTAGTAAGCCATGCACAGAAACTTTACCAGTACATATCCAACCACAGCAGAAGCTATAAAGTAATAAAAAAATGAGTTTTCTAAAGTACAAAACATAACTTCACATAAAAACAGTACTGAAGCATCAATACTGATACTTATGAAGTGGACCCTATAATATCCATTGTAAGACAATGTTACCTGTATGAAAGGCCCGATGAAGTTCAATAAAGGTAAAATCAGTAAGGCATCATGCATAAAAACGAATTGGACACTTTGACTTGATAATACAGAACACATACATGTATGTATCTGGATATAGCAGAAAATATACAGCAATATTAAAGGAGTTTTCTATATCACACACCAGACCTATGCTTATTAATACAGTTAAAACAATATTAGGGGATGCCATTGTGACCTGTGCAAGTAGGAATGGCCTTAGCAAATGTGGGGCCTGATTTGGATCATATTAGCGGGCCTTCCTGGATTTACATGTGGGGCCCCCTGTGAGCATGGCAATTGGAAATAAACTTTTAAACAAGTTTGATATGATACTGAACTTAAAATTTTCATCCATCACTTTAAAATTTCTTTCTCTCTATAGATATATATTTAAAAATTACCAGATCGGTCCAATCGGCCTATGGCCGGACCTGTGTGTAAGTATGTACCAAAGGCACAAAGTGTGTGAAGACGTCTAAGTGATTCAACACTGAAAAGTCAGATAGTTTGTTGGTCAATGTAAGAAAGAACAGGAAAGTTGTAAATTTATAGATGGAGTTTACTTCCCTTGGAAGATGAAACTCCACCAACTTGTTAAAGGTAGAAAACTTCCAAACTGCCTGTATGGATTTTGCAAGGCCTCTCCATCTGTAGACAGAATGTAATTCAGCACAAGCAGAAGTAATAAGTGGAGAATTCACAGGATTTGGCTCCAATCCAAGTATCATGGGAAGATCTATCTGCCACCTTAGTGGGCAGATATCTTTTAGCTCTTTTGCTAAAAGGTTTTAATCTGGGAGGGCTGGATTTGCAAAGAAGTTGTAGTTCTCCTAAGGTGTTATGATTAGGTAATGTATTTGGACATGAAATGGCTACATCTGTCTCACTGTCTGCTTGGCTTTTTCTTTTAAAGTGGAGACCTGAAATTTTGAATATCACTTTGCTCCATGAATAATGAATAAACACAACTATGAGCTCATGCCTGTCCAAAAACTAATTACTACTGAGATATCATTTTTCTCTCTTGAGATTTTCATTTCGATTTTTGGGGTCAAATGATTTCAGTTTTGAAATCTATCTGAATTCTGAGTGCCCTTGACCTTTGGCCTTTTGAACCCAAAATCAAATGGCTTCTACCCAACTCCAAGTACAAGCCATCCAGAAAGTTTAGTCCAGATCTGCCATGAAAAAATAAAGTTACTGAACAGAAACTGTATATTTTCATTTAGTCACAGTGACCTTGTCCTTTGACCTTTGGACCCCTAAATTAATGGGATTCTTCTTTACCTTAAGCCAGTCACAAAGTTTGGTCCAGGTCTGTGAGGTCTTTAACCTTGTGACCTCCAAATCAATTGGTTACTTCCTTACCTAAGTATGAGCCATCCACAGATTTTTCTCCAGCTCTCTGATGTAGAACTAATGTTACTGTATGGAAATAATTATTCATCTTTCAGTAATAGTGTCCTAGACCATTTCACCATAAAATCAATCCACTTCATCTTTTCCCAAAATGCAAACTATTTACAAAGTTTTTGTTAATAGTACTTCATCAAAAATTCCTATTACTGCAGAAACAAAAGACGGAACAGATAAATTGATGGCAGGCAAATATAAATGATATTTTTTTATGAACATGGAGATTTCAGCATTGACTTAAAGGGTTTCTTCCAAGGTTTTTGCTATTTCCTATTTACTACAGTATTTAACATGTCTGAAGGTATGTTTTACTTTATTGAAAGTTAAATAGGCAAGCACCTAGTCAATTTCTATAAAATGAGTCAAAATAAGTATGCCTGCTTTGTATGCATAATTTCTGTTAATCTTCAGAAACCGAACGCATGTGATGTTAGAAGTGGAAGAATAACTGTGTGTGTGTGTGTGTGTGTGTGTGTGTGTGTGGGTGTGGGTGGGTGTGTGTGGGTGTGTGTGTGGGTGTGTGATTTGGTTTTTTAATGTAGCTTTAACAATTTTTCAGTCATATCGCTACGATATCTGCAGTGTGGCAGTTTATAGTGATGTCTAGCATTGAGGCATCATGCCACAGACATGTAGCATGATGTCCCACCCAGTCATATTATCCTGACACCAGGCCGACCAGTCCTAACACTAACCTCTTAATGCTGAGCGCCAAGCGAGGCAGCTGTTAGTACCATTTTTGTAAGTCTTTGGTATGACTTGACCAGGGATCGAACCCATGACCTCCCGCATCCGAGGCAAATGCTCTAACCCCTAGGCCACCAGAGCAGTCCAGAAGAATAACAGAAGTGAGTGGCAGCTGATGTAGAAAGTTGATGCCAGATGCGCACACTAGTTTTAAGGAAGAAAAGAAACCCCCACAACATAATGTGCTGAATACAACTGATCAAATAAATATGTTTAACGGGGTCAGGAATTCATTTCTTCCGATTTCCTTTGTGATGCACCAATCTCAAATAGACATATCAGTATAAAAATCATTACAGTAGATGTCTTAAATTACCCCAAAAAAATATTTTCTACATGACATTTGCCTTTTACTTTAGGACAGGGGTGTTTACATGGGAAGTAATACACTTATTGCTGTTACAATACATGATTGGATTGGATAACTCTCCTATTAATTTACTGTTTTTAGCAAGTGCCATAATCACTACACAAATTGTATATAGTTCAAGTATCAGTACAATCTGCATGACTGAAAAGTTCAACAGCATTTTGTAGTGCACACATGTATATTCATGACACATATACAATGAAATTTTTAACATCTTTTTGATTATCTGATAGTTAAGAATCTTTTCTTTTTCATTGATATTACTGATATTTAATATCTGTGACTGTCACTAGCAAGTCTGAGGACAGGTTAACATTATGGTTACCTCCTGTGGCAATTTTTTTATATTCCTTGCATAATAAATGAACCATACTAATACACTGGTTGTTGTCAGCATTTCTCCATCCTTGCAAACTTGATTAATGAAACCTCCAATGAATGGTGATTTGTGCAGTGCCAAATACACTGGTGATGCAGTCTTTCTACCCCTCAGCAGCTTTCATTTCCACAGGATCCACTTCCTGACAATAGATACTCTCCTCGCAGTAGGCACGAGCTAACAGAAACCACAAAACACCTATGGAAAAAGTAATTGAAGAAAGAATGACTAATTCATAGGCTGCACTACAATGGCAATAAAACAATAAAAGGTAATATGAATGTCCCATTTAATAAGGCTGCCTGTTATTTTAAAACCAGATTTGTAAAATAATGCCTGGCTCAATTATTAGATATTATATAATTGCCTCTTTTGAGAGACCACATACAATGAAAGATGACTTTTTGTTGCCAGAAGTATTGGTGGTCTCTTCAGCAGGTTTTATTGTATAAGCACAAGACTATATGATGTCCTTGTTTGAGGCACTTAACAGGGTGCATGACATGTAATCTGTATTGCAAATGACAAATACTACTTCTCAGTCCAAATAAAAGAAAATAGACATACACACAGATATATCAACATCTCTGCAGAGAGACACAAACATATTTTAAAAGCAAAATTTTACAACTATCTGACACAGAACCTACTGTATACATTCCCCAACTCCACTAAAAACAAAACTGAACTTGTATTTTATTGAAATACAAATTATAAAACATAAAAGGTATACATACCAGCTCCTGTTCATAAGTATGTTGATGTTGCTATCGTCTTTCACGTCAGAATTCTCATCTGAGCCACCAGCTTTGTTGGACAAAGGCTCAAACTGGTATGGCTGAACTTCTGAGGGATGAAAATATCAATCCATATCCGAAATATGTTTATTTCTAAAATTACTAAATTCAGGGATAAAAAGTTCACAACAAGGCTGACTAGCCACTGCTTCAGCTGTCCTGTCTCTGATGTGACAGAGTGACATGACTGGAAAGCTCAATAATCTTCGGAACAGTCCAAAGATCTCATATACTTTAGTCATTTTTCAGACACCAATAATGATATGGATGGCTGTATGCATATGAAATGTATTTGATCACTTTTTTAATGCTGAATATCAACAAAAGGCAAACTTTTAAAAACCACAGAAGAAACCCTTTGAAGACTATAAGACTTAACACACTATACTTTACTTGAAATCATTACAATTATATAAAAACTAGACAACAGTCCCTTGATCAGAGTTTACATTAAGAAATGAGGCAGGAGGGAAGAAGTCAAAAGCAGACAAATTCTTACACTTGCCAATTGATAAAATCATGAAACTAATACCATAAATTTATGTTTTACCATCAATGTTCTTAGTCAAGATGCATTCAATGTCTGGTAGCTTTTCACATTCTGTGAACTTTAAAGTTTTGTAAATATAGTTCTTGGACTTGATGTAGGGGTTCTTCCCTTTCTTGTACAACTGCACTGGATACATCCTCTCTAAAATAAAATGGTTCTGAAAAGGAAAGGTGTGTGAATATTATCTTGAAGAAAATGAAAATACATGTAAACTATCAAAAGAACATGTTTGTGATTTGATAAAACTTGTGCTCGAAAATAAATTGTTTTCAAGCTGGTAATACAGACTATCTCCAAAAGCTGGGAACAGCAATGGGTAGTCCTATGGCACCTTCTTATGCATCTTTATTTATAAGGAAGTTAGAAAATGACTTTCTAAATAAATACCTCTTAAAACCATATGTTTGGTTAAGATTTTTAGACGATATCTTTATGGTTTGGAGTTATTCATTAGAAGACCTTTATTATTTTATAGACTGTTTAAACAAATTACATCCAACAATAAAACTTACATTCAATGTGTCTAAAACTGAAGTATCATTTTTGGACATAGAGGTCGTGAAAAATGAAAATAATGACATTATTACCATGGTTCATGTTAAAAACATGAATATTCATCAATATGTTGAATATTCTTCTTGTCATCCTAAATCATGTAAAAACGGGATACCATATAGTCCAGCAAAAAGATACAAAAGAATTATTTCTGATGACACTGTTCTTAAACCTTCTTTGACAGAGTTAGGTCAGCATTTTTTAAATAGAAATTACCCTACTGACATCATTAATACTGCTTTCCAAAAAGTATCTTTTCTTACACAACTTGAATCTTTACAATGTAAAATCAAAAAAAGAAATGAAGATATCATTCCTTTTGTTATTGAATATAATCTACGTTTGCCTAATGCAGGTAAGATTGTCAATAAATATTGGGATTTATTAAAATTATCATGTAATGCAAGTGTTAAATCTCTACACGAAAGCAAACCCACACTTGCTTATAAAAGGATTAAAAATCTTAAAGATTTCCTAATTAATTATAAACTAGAAAAAACATATAAAAAAGGGTCATCAACTAAATGTAATAGATCCTGTACAAAAAATGTGGCACCCAATATATTGGACAAACCAGTCAACAAATATCTAAGTGTATGAACCAACATAGATCAGACATAAAAAAAATTATATTGATCAATCATTTTCATCTCATGCGCATTTTAATGACAATTCCCATACTTGGCAAGATTTCTCCTTTCAACCTATTCTTATAGCTGATTCTGAGATGGAACATCTGTTAAAGGAAACCTATTGGATTCACCATCTTAATATGGTATATCCAAAAGGTCTCAATTCCAAAATTCTATATGACATTCATTAATCACTTTTTTTAAAATAAATATAATGTGTTATGTTCTTTAACTATGTTAAGACTGGTATTTGAATTATGTCCCCTTTTTACAATTATTTAAGAATATTTTTATATTATTCTAATTTATAGAATAACTTAAATAGTGAAAGTATAAACTAATATTATAAAAATAAGTTTACTAATTCATTAAAAAAGAAGAGTATTATAAAATAAATTTTCAATATATTATGATCATTAATTATTTATAAAATACCTATTTATTTATATAATTATAAGTATTATGCACATCATAATTTTTATTATATATTTTGAGCTTGATGAAATACTGAACATTGGTCAATAATATATAAAGGTATAATATATTTTTAAAATGTGCATTATGCACAATAAAAATATTAATAAAACTGTTTATCATTATTCATAAATTTTATATATATATATATATATATAAGCGGACCATGTTTCCACTAACATGAGAAGGGGTGAAGGCAGGCCACTGGCGCCTTAAAACCAGTCGCTTCGGGTAGATGAGGCTCATAAAACTTGGATGGTAGCTCATCTAGGAGAAGGAAAACTCTGATCCCAAACCTCCGCTGCCTTGCGGCTATACCCACTCATGGGAAAGGCTAAGGGTGTAAACCCCGAGAGAGAATCCGGAGACGGAGTCCATAAGGCGATCTGACTTGACTCCAATGTCATTCCGGCAACTCCTGCGATGCCATTGGTGCCAAGTTGTATCGGCATTCGTCGTTCCCTAGGGAACACCAGCTGCATGGAAAGGGGGGATCTGCTGCATGGGCAACAGCTGATTCTCCATATTACCCTGCCCAGGCTTCGTAGCTCCACTGGCTAGGACACTCCAGCGTCGTCGTAAGGCGCCAGCACAACACGGGAAGCAGCAGTTTACTGGTTCTAAGCAATAGCTCAATTGGCGTAGAGCTTGGCGCCAGGGGTTGCTTCCAATGGTGGGAGAGACTGCCATGTCTCATTGGACAGCTACCGCCCACCTCAAGCTGGGCAGCCTCCAGTCAGTAAGGTGCTGTTCCGCCATGGCCTGCCTGCTTCACTGGGTGTGTGGAGCTTAGAGAACTATCTCGACAAGCAGGCCACAAACTCCGCACCAGGCAAGACTCAAAGAAAAAAAAAGAAGACTCCAGCTCTTCGATGACCTGCAGCAGATCGACGATGCACGGAAGACTGCCGTAATTGACAGGGAACTCTCCTGACTGAACGTCGACATTGCCTGCCTTCAGAAGACCAGACTGGCCGACAGCGGCACCATGAGGGAAGCCAACTACACCTTCTTTGGGCAAGGAAAGTCCTCGGATGAACCTAGGCAGCACGGTGTCGGCTTTGCCATAAAGAACACGCTCGTCACCTTCATTGAGCCTCCATCATCAGGCATTGAGAGGATCCTTGCCCTCCAGCTGTCAACATCCTCAGGCCCAGTCAACATCTTGAGCGTGTACGCCCCAACCCTCGGCTCCACACTAGAGGAGAAAGACCAGTTCTACAAGGCTCTGGATCACGCAATATCCAGTATCCCCAACAATGAAGGCCTCTACCTACTAGGAGACTTCAATGCTAGAGTGGGAGCTGACCACGAGGCCTGGCCCACCTGTCTCAGCTCTCATGGAAGGGGCAAGATCAACGAGAACGGTCAGCCTATGTGTGACCAACACCTACTTCAAATGCAAGGAAATCCACCTGGTGTCATGGAGACGCCCACATTCCTGCCACTGGCAGCAGCTAGACCTTGTCATCACAAGGCGTGCAGAACTGGCCAGTGTCCTCCTCACCTGCAGCAACCACAACGCCGATTGCGACACAGACCACTCCCTCGTGGCCAGCAAGGTGCGAATAATACCCAAGAAGCTGCACCACGCCAAGAAGAAGGGTTGCTCACGCATCAACACCTGCTGTGCAAGCAACCCTGAGAAGACACAGCAGTTCATCAGCAAGCTGCAGGAGGCTCTCACCAAAGAGACACCTGATGACACCATCAACTCCAAGTGGTCCCACCTCCGAAACGCTGTGTACAATTCAGCCATTACTGCCTACGGGAAGAAGGAGCACAAAAATACCGACTGGTATGAGGCCAACTGGGAGGCGATGGAGCCCATGACTGAGACGAAGAGGAAAGCCCTTTTAGCTCACAAGGCTGCGCCTAGCCCTAGTACACTGCAAGCCCTCAGGACTGCCAGAAACAACGCCCAGCGGACCGCCTGCCACTGCACCAACACCTATTGGCTGAACCTCTGCACCAGCATACAGACAGCTGCTGACACTGGGGATGCAAGAGGCATGTACGAGGGTATCAAGAAGGTGACAGGTCCCCCATCCTTCAAGACCGCCCCCCTCAAGTCCAAGACGGGCATAGTCATCACACACCAGGGGAAACAGCTGCAGCGCTGGGTTGAGCACTATCTTGAGCTGCATGCAACCCAAAACGTCGTCACCAACACCGCCCTGAACGCCATCCCAGACCTGCCAGTCATGGAGGAACTAGACACACTGCCCACCCTGGAAGAGCTCAGAAAAGCCATCGACTGCCTCACTTGTGGGAAGGCTCCTGGGAGCAACGGCATCCCACATGAAGTCCTCAAGAGCGGGAAACCAGCACTACTCCAGCCCTTGCATGAACTCCTCTGCCTCTGCTGGAAACAGATACACATCCCCCAGGACATGCAAGACGCCAACATCATCACTTTGTACAAGAACAAAGGAGACTGCAGCGACTGCAACAACTACCGGGGCATCTCCCTCCTCAGCATCGTCGGAAAGGCTTTCGCACGTGTCACCCTGGTGTGCTTGCAGACCCTTGCCTCCTGCGTCTACCCAGAATCCCAGTGTGGCTTCCGAGCTGGCCCGTCAACTGTAGATATGATCTTCTCACTACGCCAGCTGCAGGAGAAGTGTCGTGAGCAGCAGATGCCCCTCTACATTGCCTTTATAGACCTGACAAAGGCGTTTGACCTTGTCAGCCGGAGCGGACACTTCAGGCTCCTGGAGAAAATTGGCTGCCCCCCACGACTGCTTGCTGTCGTCACATCGTTCCACAAGAACATACAAAGCACAGTGTGCTTCAACGGTGCAACATCAGAGGCCTTCCCAGTCAGCAGTGGAGTGAAGCAGGGCTGTGTCCTCGTGCTGACGCTCTTTGCCATCTTCTTCTCCATGCTCCTCCAGTATGCCTTCAAGGACTGCAACGAGGGAGTGTACATCCACACCAGGGCCAACGGCAAGCTGTTCAATATCGCTCGTCTCCATGCAAAGACTAAAGTCACAGAGGTTCTCATCCGTGAATTGCTCTTTGTCGATGATGCAGCCTTGACATCACATACAGAAGATAGACTTCAGCAGCTGGTATGTCGCCTCTCCCACGCCTGCAAGGAGTTTGGACTGACCATCAGTTTGAAGAAGATGAACGTCATGGCGCAGGATGCAGACTCCCCTCCCACCATCACCATCGATGGGTACAACCTTGAAGTTGTTGAGAACTACACATACCTTGGGTCCACCATCTCCAGCTCGCTCTCCATTGATGCTGAGGTGAATGGCAGGATTGCCAAGGCAGCAGCAGTTATGGCCAGACTGACCAGAGGGTCTGGAACAACCCCAACCTCACTGAGAAGACCAAACTGCGCGTCTCCCAGGCCTGCGTGCTCAGCACACTCCTCTACAGCAGCGAGGCTTGGACCACCTACACGAGCCACGAAAGGAAACTCAACAGCTTCCACCTGAGATGCCTGCGGCACATACTGCGCATCCAGTGGCAGGACAAAGTACCCAACACAGAGGTTCTGGAATGCACCAGCATGAACAGCATGTTCTCCATCTTCAGCGAGAGGAGCCTTCGCTGGCTCGGCCACGTCAAGAGAATGGACCCAGGTTGCATTCCCAAGGACCTGCTATACGGTGAGCTAGCAGAAGGCGCATGACTGACTGGACGGCCATGTCTGCATTACAAAGATGCCTGCAAGAAGGACATGAAGACGGCCAACATCAATGTCAACAACTGGGAGAGCTGTGCTGATGACTGCTCCGCCTGGTGCCTTGCTGTCATACAGGCCGTTCAGAAAGCAGAGGAAATGAAAAACACAAACCTCACTACAAAGAGAGCCAGGAGGAAGGAGGCGAAACAACAACAGCCTCAACAAGCATCAACGTTCACCTGCAGCAAGTGCAACAGAGACTGTCACTCTAGGGTCGGACTCTTCAGCCACTCGTGAAGGTGCAGATAGGACACCCAACCAGAAGCTACACCACTGTCTCCCGAAGACGGACGGATGCCGATGCAATGCGATGCGAGATATATATATATATATATATGTATTGCTACACACAATATATTTAAAAAATAATTTACAGTGGTCCTGAATAAGATTCTCAAATACAGCACACATCTAAGACCAATATGTATGTATGATGCAATAACCATGCATATTTTGTATGCGCCTATCAGTTTATTAATTTTCAAATTTTATAGATTTGTAAATAAATAAGTATTTTTGGCCACTTAAACTGAATGGATGGAATTTCAATTCCACGGCAGTGAGATAGGTGTGAACTGGTATTCTTCAAACTTTGTCAAATACCCCCAACCAGCCCCAGTTAAATCAAATAGTGGAAACAGATAAAAATTCCTGCATATACCAATTAGAGTGGTTCATTTATCAGTCCAAACACTATTTCACAGGATTTCAATGTAGTGAATCACTGTACCAGTAATAGCAACACTTGCCATATTTCCAGGACAGAAAATATAAATTTCCAAGAATATCAGGAATTAGAAATTTTCTCAGTTATTACACACTTCATTAAAGCTGCATAATTTACACCAAAGAACTTTGTCCAAATCTGAACTGATGAAAGTTAAAAATCATCCAAATAAAAGATATTAATTACTTATTATTTTCATTTGACATCCATCGATTAAATGTGATAATACAGTAATAATATCAAATGATTTTATGTTTCTATTTTCAGTCTATTTTCTATTTGCTCAGAGTAGAACTTTTGTACTTAGAGTCAACTGAGCATCCTCATTAACATATCTGAATTGATGCACATTTACAAAACTAAAACAACATGGCTCAAGATACTCCTGATGCAATACTTACAACACACAATAATCCTAACTTTTTTCCTTAATTTTTGTTTCTTTTCTAAGAGCAGCATTTATAGCTAGATTCCACTTAGATAATTATTATGGTTTTCATATGAGTACATAACCTGATCACCTTTATAAAGTACCTGATGAATACTGTGTTTTGAATCTTTTAGCTAAATTGCAAAAGTGCAGGGTTAATTTAAATGGAAAAAATTGGGTGAGAAAAATAATCTATATCAGTGTTTGTACCAAGACATGGAAATCCCAGTTGCAGGGTTACATTTTCTGACTCCCCACAGGTCTCTGCGGGGGTGGGGGTGGGGGTAGTGTCACAAATAATGTAACCCCATGACTGGGATTTCCTTGTCTCGGTTCAAACCCCAATATAGATTATCTTAATCTCTTGCCTGGGATGGGCAAACTTTGAGAGAGATCCCCTCCAACAATGTCAATCTGAGGAGGTTCCAGGCTTACAATCAAAGAAAATGGGCAGGAGTGCCTCTTTATCTGAAGTACACTATAACTGCAGGGGTTTCAATATGAAAATGACAGGAAAAGTTGGAAAAACAGCAAAAGGTGATGGAAGTTAAAACCTCCTTCTGCTGGGCCAAAAGGCAATGATGCTACTGCTAGTATCCCCCCCTGTAGCTCCAATGGTGTTGGTGTGTCAACTAAAGTTGTATGATCTTTCCTTGATGGCAAAAAAAAGTGAAATTTGCTTTTGCTGTATTTTATAATTTTGTATAATATTCATATTGATATTTCATATGTCACGGTTTTTTCCTGATGAGCTTATGGGTTTTTAATTTATTTTTTTTTTATTGTTTATAATCAACATATGGCCTGAGATATGAGATTCATCTGCCATGGTATGCTTGATGTAACTTGAAATCCTAAATGACTTTCTGAATGCTTTGCTTCTAATGAACCAACTCAGGTTTTTTTTATGACATTCTATTCTTTTATTTCTGCAATTTCTACTGCAGCTACTATTTAAAATGGTAACTTCAAAACAGGAACAAAATAATATCATTCCTAGTAATTTTGTTTAATATTTTATTTTTATCCGCTGTAATGGGGCATATGAAAATAGACTGCAACAAATTGTCAATGATAAGGAATACAGTAAAAGACATACTGGTCATGTATGTGCATGTACTCATCATTAATTAAATATAAATTTTGTTTTAAAATATAATATTAATTTTGTTTAACCAAAGTCTATTCGATCCTGATTATTGAATGATTTGCACCTTAACTGTCATCAAGAAATTTTCAGATGAAAATCATTAATTGCTATATATTTTTACAATGGTAGCTAGGTACTAAACTGGGTATAAAAAATAAAGGAGCACATTGAATCTAATCATCACAATATGGGGTAGTACAAATTTGTTTATCAACATGCATGGCTTTCCATGTGATATCACAGCGTATGACATTAAAACCGGATTGTACTGGTTCACACCTTTGGATTGATCTCATCCAAAAATGTCAATGTACTTTAACACTGATTTCGTCTTCCAAAGGTATACAGATGTATGAGGATCCAAATAAAGTGAATAATTGCCATGTAAAGGTATGTAGAACCAAATTCTGAAAATTGACAACCATTACTGAAATAACACCTGTATGACCTGTATGACTTCTAATACTGAAGGATACAAGCCAGAAGTAAAAATTACCAAAAGTACTCATTTTGCTGCTAAACATTTCCCCACATTTTAATGTTGGAAGTATCCCTTCACAAACCTTGAATATCTTGCTGACTTCACTAACAGGCACACTGACCACTGACCCCAAAATGATAGTCCTATTTCTTACTCCTGGTGCAAGCTATCCACAACCATAGATGGTGGAGAACTTACTGTGCGTAAACAAAATCAGTCACAGACAATATAACTTTTTATGGGCATATAACAGAATCAAAAACTTTATTATTATATGTCCATTTATTTCTCTGTGAACTTTGTATTGTCAAAATCAGACAGTATTTTTCCATACTGCACAGCTTCATACTGCATGACAATGTCTAAAAATAGTATCATGAACTAGGAACTACTTTGTAAACAAACAATGAATGCTCAATTGACATGCAGCAGATGCTTTAGCTTTTGGTTTATCAGAATTGTTTGTGGAGGAACAAAACAAGCTGTTTCATCCATTTGAAAGTAAAGATTATAAACTTTCAAACAAGCAAACGAATGAACGTGAAATTCAGAATGTCCACAATAAACATAAGACACAATATTGATAACACAGGGGCTCATTACGATATTGTTACAAGTGGGACCCCCCCTCCACCAGACCTTTATTCTTTGACGGATACTCTTAATTTTCTTGGTAACAAGCCCCAGTGATTGAAATACCATTCTGATCTTTTAAACAGTTATTTAGGAGAAATATTCATACATTTTCACAAACAGAATGATTCAGACCATCACCAGTGCTCTCTAGGGACTACAAATAGCACAGAAAAGCATACTGAGGCCAAGAATTATCACATATCTAATAGAGACACATCATTTTACAAGTCAGTAAAAGCACTAAATTTGAGAAAAAAATGCAACTGAAGGTTTTGGTAGAAAACTGAGAGCCTCAGAGTCAATAAGCCAATTAGCTGGTGATTAGACCGTCAATATACTTACATTTTTACGTCTCGAATTTCCTCAAAATGTACTTTCTAAGTTAGTTCCACAAATCCAAACTACATGACCCATGTCACTGGTTCAAAAACTTGATACACACCATGAAAATGTATTGAAATTTCAACTACATTTCCAACTGAAATCACATTCTCTTTGCTGCACTCACAATGAAATGAATGTGATATTCCATAGAATCTGTTTGATAATTTCAATTGAGAGAATTCATATTTTTCCCACATTATGATTGCAAACAATCAACAACAGAACAGAAACACACCTCTATGCTCAAATCACATGTACATCGTACGGAACTGACTCAGCTAATAAATCCATTCCATCACAAAGAGAAAATCAGATTTCAGTAGAATCGAAAGAAAAACAAGATCCATCTATTCCAGACCAAATGGAAAAGTTGATTCGAATGCGCATTCATTCACAATATGACTCTAAATTTCAATTTTAAGAAGACCAAAACTAGATTTTAAACTAGCGATAAGCGCGAGATGAAGTTCAAAGGTCATTGAGTGGAGTTATGTGTGAATTAATACTGCTACTGTGTAGCGATGAATCTATGGTTGTATAATTATTTTGGAATACAACATAAATTCAATTACTTTATTTCTTGCAGTGTGTTCTTTTTATTATGTAGCCTTAGGAGCCATCCATTAAATACATACGCATGGAGGGGGGGTGTTAACCCAAATGCATATGCGTGTGTGTGGGGGGGGATTACTGATAATGTATGTACACATAGGAAACGGGAGGTGGGATGAAACCTCAACAATAATTTGTCTACATTGGCCTTCAAACGAGCCACTGCTACCACGAGATGTAGGACTGTGGGAGAGGTGTCACTTGTATGCCACCATACCCCTGATTGCTAGCTATCACGCAGCTCAGCAGCGAGTCTGACACAGTCTGGCAGCCTGCCCCATGGATTACACATCCTTCAATCTGGCCTCACTGCAGACTGCCGCTGGCTCAAGATTTTAGCTGCCGCAGTGCTCTGTTCGCACTGCTGCTGCTGCCCCGACTTTAGTACTAACACTGGTATGTACATTAGTCTACGATTAGTACAACAGATGTTCAGCTGATGCACTTATTATATACAGAGTTTAATAATTGTGTTTTAAGATCGTAATAAAAGTGGTTTTGAATATTCAGTCAGGATGGATAATACAGTCAAGTATAATTGTTTGAACAAAGCTGTGTGTAAAGCTAAGCCACAAGCTAGTAAACAAGAACAACAAAAAGAAACTAATCGGTTATGGGATAAAATAAAACATGATGAAACTATGTATGAATATGTTACTGCTGATCTAGCAAGTAAAGTGTTGGCAAGCAGAAGCAATCTTCTATCTTTCTGGTCATGTGCGCAAGCACCAGCACCGGTACCAGTGGCGACTGTATCGAAGCCTGAAGTACCTGAGATATCCTCTCCTGCTGATATTGACGCTTTAGCACCTACAATCATGATTTCAGCTGCATCTGATGTGTTGCCACCTATATTGGCTGGTGACGCTGCATCAAGTCCATCGACTTCAGCCATGTCTGAACCTACCACCAGGATCACGTAAACAGCAGAAACTCCACAACAGACCAGTGTTCAACATGACATCTCTGAAGCCCAAGAACAGCTATTAGCTATACTACATTTAAGAGATGCAGGCCTCATAACCAAGTAACTTAAGGAGAAAATGAAGTCAGCTGCACGAGTGCCATCTCAAACTCAAATGAACTCTCGAAGATATAGTGGAAGAACATCTGAATCTTGGGCAAAAACTACTAAAGTTTACAAGGGATAGAGGCAGTAGACCGGCCATCACAGACGACAACCCGGATCTTCTCAAAGCAATTATTGATATTGCGTCGATTGGTGCTGCTGCTAGTGACCGACGCCGGTCACAGGAATTGCGATTGTGTAAGACATTAGATGACCTACATAAAACCTTATCGAAACAAGGCTATCGTCTGTCGAGGTCAGCGACGTATCTGTGGCTTCTTCCAAGACAATCCAGCTCAATGGAAGGCAAATGTCACATAAAGACTGTACCTGTGAAACTGACAAGAGCTGCCAATACCGCTCACAACCATCACAAAGTTCCAGCATTTGCGTTTGCATCTATGCCATACCTAGATGAAATCTGTTCTATGTTTGAAGTAGACGTGTGCTTCTACCTCAGCCAAGATGACAACGCTAAAATGCCACTTGGAATCCCGGCAGCGACGAAGCAGGCGCCTATACTAATGCATCTCAAGTATACAGTGTGTTTGCCAGATCACAAATTTGCTGTCACGTCTTGCCATAAACTGATCCCATCTGTCTATGCTGCCTGTGTCGTGATTCCAGAAAAGTTAGTTGATGCTGTAACATACTCCAGTCCTACATATATTGCAGTGCGCTTAATGAAACACAGCAGCAGTACAGCTTTTACGCATGGTCATGATATGGAACATCTGTGCTCAATTCCAAGTTTCCAGTCAGTGATGTGCACAGCTGATGGTCGTGTGAAACCAATTTGTGGTTGTGGTGAGTGATGGAGGACTGTGTTTGATTACTGGGGAATCCAAGATTTCCCAAACCTCTACAGGTTGCAGCCACTAGATATGTTGACTGGGATCTGGATGTGTATCAGTCACGCACACACGGACTACATTATTCAGCCTGCAACAGTGTTGAGCTCCGGATGGCTCCAGTGAGCCGAGAGCTAGCCGGACTAGTGCTACCTCATGATCACTATGGGTCACATCTCAATGCATCAGGAAAAACAATCGACGCAGAGTTGGAAAAGCAGAACTTTGAGAAAGCAGGAAAAACACTGGCAGAAGTATGGTCCACAGTCGTATTAGATAAGCATGATGTCCATGCAGAATATATTGACCCAGTAAAGCATGAATCACCCAGTGAACCAGAAGTCAAATGGGTCACGCGTCACATCAGGCAGAGTCAATATTTTCTGCAGATAATTAAGTGTGATGATTCTGGCTGTTGTCGCCCATGGCGCACCTCATGGAAAAATTACTTTCCTGAATGTTTCCTGCCTGGACCTGTAGCACTGACACATTCTGCAGCTGGTCTTAGCATTCCTGATCCAGAATCTGTAAAGGATCTGATGCACGTGTACTACAGTTCACTTGCTCAGCGGTTAGCTTTTGGATCATCAAATGTTCCTTTGAACGCGTCACTTGACATGCACTGTCCGTCACTTGCACAATCTGAAATTATAAGATGCACATGTTCCATGTGCGGTGTGTATCACTCGTTGCAGGCCAGTGTAAAACGACATCAGCGCATTCACACTATTGAGTCTACTGACAGTGAGAACAATCAAAAGCTGGATGATGACATCAGCAATGCTGTGGATATTGAGACGGCGGCCCAGCAAACAGCAGCTAATGCTGCTCTGCTTCAGCCTGACATTGCGCCTATTGACGATACTCCTATAATACGTAACCTGTCAATTGGGTTCAGTTAGCGTTGGAATTTTAGCGGACACTAGACAAACTTTTTAAAGTTACGCAGTTTATTTCTTTGATGCAGCCAGACATTCAATGTCGGTGGACCATCTGTTTATTAAACATGTTAATATTATTAATCCTTGATCGTTTCTGCTTGGATTAAATATAGGTTGTTCTATAGAATTCGGGGGTGGGGGTGGGTGGGGGGTGTCAAGCGTATGTACACTGGTGGGGACGTGTAAAAAAGTACGCATGTGTACGGGGGGGGGGACGAGCTTTGCCAGATTTTTGCATACGTACGAAATAAAATGAGTATATAATAATAAGGTTATTGCATTTGTATGGGAAAATATTAACTCATTTTTTCGGAGTAACACTCCCGAAGTCATGCAGTATTACTCAGAAAAACTCATTCATATTTTCCCATACATATGCAGTAACCTATAAATCCTGAATCTGAAAAACGGCTGTACAACCCATATTAACAGCATTAGACAAAAACTGAAAATAAAATAGGTAACTGTTCCCAACAATAGATAAGTAACACTCATCAAAGGCAAAGCAGCTAATCTTGCTATGTTTTCAGGTGAACAATTGGAGACATTCAATGATTTCTTCATAGTTTCTAGTCTCACAACTTCTTTAATGATACAGTAAATGGGTTTCGAGTTGAAATACCTTGGCAGGGATTGTCCTGGGCTTCGCCAATGTCGTAAATTGTGATTTTTTTTCCTTATTGGCGACAAAATATGCCATCTGGGGAATTTTGTGGCGACAACCTTTTTGGCTGTTTAATTTGTACATACAATCATGGATTTGGAGTGGAGACATTCAAAGGAACCACGAAAGGAAGCCACAAACTTGGATACACAATACACTGGAATCTATCTATTACATAAACAAATCCTTTGTTCGTATTGACAAACCCATTTTTACAGTGCATTGTTACATCATAATCTGCTTATGTTGACATCTGGCCTGAGTACTGGATGCTGTGACACACTCAGTCATGCTACCGGACTATACCTACAATCGACCGACCTCTGAAGACGCGACCAGAAACAGCTACAATTAATTGAACAACGGCTAATCCTTCTGTTGTTTTTTAAAATGTACCAATAAAATAGTTTTGCTGAAACTTCAGAGAAAACTGATTATTTTTGAAGTACCAATTGCTGTGTATAAATACAAAGCAAATGGAAAAAATCACAATCAGAATTATATACTGTCAACAGTGCAACGATATCATGGGTAAACGAAAGTTTACCGTTGCATGTTCATCGTCTCATCCTAAGTGTAAGTTAACAAAATTAACAGCATTTGGATTTAGTGCAAATTCATCAGACAACACAGTCACTGAACCTGATGTTATACCTGACAGTCCAACATCCTCTACATGTAGTGATGGTAGTAATGCTTCAAGTGCAACACCACATCGTGATGAACAGGTCAAAAGTTCCCGATAATTTCTCGACAGCTGGAAACTTGGGTGTCCGTGGCTGAGATATGATACAAAGTTAAAGCAGATGTTCTGTGATATATGTATCAAGGCACAAGTTGTCAATTCATTTATAACTGGCTGTAATATTTTGAAGAAGGAGTGTGTCACCAAACATGAATCCAGGCAGGGTAAGTAATATATGTTAATTTTGCCCATTGATCTTTTACTTTTGCCATCAATCCCATGTTATGACTCCTGGGACTTAAACTATGTAACAAGAAATAGCAAAACAAACAAGTTTTTCATAATTGAAAATAATTCATTTCTCAAAATACAGATGTGAAAGAATTAAATTAACTTACAGCATAGTGAATGAATTCCTATTTCCTAGAAGTCCTTTCAATTCCAATAGTTCCAAGAAATCCGAATACGTTCCAACGAAAAATGTCCCTTCTGTGTTGAAGTTTCAAATGTACAGAAAGATTTCCAAAGAATTCAAATAGTCGTTTAATAAATTAATACTGTACAGTTATTTTAGCATGTCATGCAAAAAATAAATCTTTTCAAAAACCAAGCTGGGAGATTGAATCCAAAAACACGCAGATTGGGACCTACCCTTGTGAAGTTTTTTGTGGCATATTTAAGCATTGTTTTCACTAAATATCCACCGATTTTTCGGGTCCAATACATGTGAAATTCTCAAAGGACATACCGTTTCTCCCTGTGGAGTGCGTTATTCCCCGCCCCCCAACATGCACCCATTCCATATTCTGGTCAGCTGTGCCAAAACTGCGCAGTAGCCAAAGGTTAGACTCGAGCCTCTTCGACATACTTCAAAGAAACCGCCTGTTCTACAGTGAGTGAAAGCACTAGCAATTGACTGACAAATAAACAATGCCCTTTTTTGTTATAACTAACATTGCCTAAAAT
This sequence comes from Megalonaias nervosa, assembly GCA_016617855.1. Taxonomy (NCBI): domain Eukaryota; kingdom Metazoa; phylum Mollusca; class Bivalvia; order Unionida; family Unionidae; genus Megalonaias; species Megalonaias nervosa. Next base: position 262 of record JAECUM010009744.1, on the reverse strand, counting down.
GGGTGTGAATTTATGTTAACAGTTCAAATGTGGTCTCAAGTTACCATACATGTGATAATTATTTCCCACATTTTATATCCCACCTTATATCCTTACTGTTAACTCATATATGCATATAACACTGCTTACTAAATAACATAATTTATTGCGAATGAGTTTTGGGGGGGGGGCACATATGCTCTGTGATATGTTTCTTCATTCCTTCTTTTAATTTAATAAGGGTAATTAATGCTTAGATATATATATATATATATATATATAT